>JAPDEK010000196.1:0-22506 GCA_027569065.1 Aspergillus cavernicola
TTAAATTTCAGTCATCTTTTTTTACAGTCGCTCGAGTTAATGTTGCTTAGTAATGGTCTTGGCGGTCACGTTTTTAGGGTGACTCTCATGCGAGCTCTGCGGGAAGCTGGGATGAGTTGTGTACACCACATTGCGACATGTTACCCCATCTAATTGCTTCGTAATCGACTCAGTCATGACATCATTTATGTATATTCGGAACAAACTCGAGTAGAGTTATGTCAGGGCTAAAATCGAATTAAAGTCCATTCATCTACGGAGTATTAGGGAAATCTAGAGTATAAATATAGATGAACCAATTGGAGAGCTCGATTGATTAAGGAAGGAGAATTAGAGTGGCTAATTCTCCCTATTTATACCACTATCTCTGACTTAAGAAAGAGGGAGGATCCGAAGGATTCCTAGAACCTCTATACAGATAGATCCCTGTCATACATGCGATCTGTTAATGCTTGTCGACATTGCATACAGCTATACAGGTGCCATCAACCCTCGTAGGCCTTGCAGATGATCAAACACAGATCACTGGTCCATAAATGTCCCTCAAACCATCGACAGATCCATTTTGGCCATTTGAGGTGATAATACATCCATAACAAGGATACATAGTCAGTCTCACTCATTGAACTCAACAGGACGGCATTCAAAGATATCCATAGCCAGTGGAGAATTGGCAAACGCCAGTAAAAGATGCGAGAAAGATACGGTATGGGGACGGAAGAAGGAGCAAAAGGGGTGAAGGACAGATAGGCTGTCAAGCACTTAGGAAGGTTGCTTATTAATTCTAGTACGTAGTAGCAACAATGGAGTAGTAGTTATTCCTCGTGGAGTGGTCAGCCCTGTGTAGTGTATGGAGCGCAAAAAGTAGGGTATCCGGCTGTTGAAGTGATTAATATTATGGCACATGTCACCGCAAATATAACACGACCCTGTGAATAAGATCAGACTACTGGTCCAATTGCAAAGTTCCTTACTGGATATTCGGTAAAAGATTCTATATCTCTAATGCCTAGGGTTCTCAGGAAGTGCTGTGCGAGTATGTGCGGAGATGGCCGGTTGGAAAAGAACAACTCTCTTGAACAGGATCTTCACTTGAAGCCCCCGAGTCTGACGAGAACAGGTCCTCAGCTAGCCGCTCAAGGGACTTGATCTTCCCTTCGGAATCGTTCATATCCGGAATAAAGAAGTACGTGATGATAAGTCCGAGGAGCATAAAGGCAGACAGACTGTTCACATACATCCCTTTGTTAGGTATTGCTTTCTTTTTGCATTAAGGAGATGGGAGAAATGGCGGAGGGACCAGAGATATCACATACCAAAGAAGCGCGTATCCCAACCAATTCGGAACAGGAACGTCTCTGTGATTAGAGCCGTGTCCAAAGTCCACGTAGGCAAGGAAACACTGTGCGATAACTGAGCCTAGCTTCCCTGAGGCCGCGGCGAGACCGTGGCATGTGCAGCGGAATCGGGTTGGAAAGAGTTCTGCTGGGATCTGGAAGTCGACCCGTCAGTGATGGATTGAACTTGGTAAAAATTGAGAAAACTTACAATGTACGTTGTTGTATTTGGTCCTGAATTCGAGAAATAGGTTAGTAGCCCTAAGGACTCCGGGCGAAGAAAGCATAGAAGAAGAACGCTTACCGAAGTTGAAGAAGATTTGAGACAGAATGTATAAGACAACCAATGCGGAAGAATCACTATTCTGCGAAAGAGGGCGAAAGGCAGCTCCGATTACGACATTGAGAATAAAAAGCCAGAAGAATCCGTTCAGCTGGATATTGCGTCGTCCCAGACGGTCAATAGTGAAGATGGCGAGTAGATTTCCAACCACAGCGCCGGAGGATACGACAACCATGCTCTGGTAAGAATTCTGAAGCAGGTAATCGAACACACCTCTCTCGGGGATTTGGTTTCCATACCAGATCGTATTGACGACACGGGGGCTGATCAGGCCTAATCCGTAGAAGGGCAGATCCAAGCAAAACCAACAAAAGCAGGTTGCGAATAAGAGTCGGGCTGCTTGGGGCCTTGCAGCAAAGGACTTGAAAGCTGTCCAGAAAGCGCCCAGCTCAACAGGACCGGACGTTTGTTCTGAATTCGATGAGTTGCTGGAATTGATACTCGAGGAATATGAGTCCGGCCGAGTCTGGGTTAGCGAGATGTTAATACCGTCGCCGGCCTGGCGCATCTCGGGTGCAGGGATGGCCTGGTCCGAGCGGAAGAAGTAGGACACATCTGCTGCAGCCTGCAAGCTGTTATGTGTAACCTCCGCTGTATATCGCGGTGATTCGATGATTGTCAGTCGGAACCATAGAGCGATGAACGCCGGTACGGCGCCGAGACCAACAATAAGACGCCAGATGGAGTCAACGTCACGAATACAGGGACCGGTACATTGAGAGCTGGAGGCATCCACCAGTAGTCGGTGGCGGAAGCCAGCGACTGCGATGAGGGCAACGAGGTTGGCGGCCAGTTGACCAAGCGACTGGCAGAGGAAGACAGCGGCGAGCATCCGGCCTCGAATGCGTGTGGGAGCAAACCTGGTTTAGTATATAAGCGAAAGGGAAAGTCACAGCAGTTGAGAAGGCATTACTCGGAACATATTACCGCAGACAATGGATAATCTCCACCCAATCCCAGACCCATGAAGAAGCGCCAGAAGATCAGGAGGCTGATAACAGACATGGAGGACTCGGCTCCCCCTGAGGCCAGCGCCACGCCCAGGGTTGTAAAAATCAGGACAACCAGCTCCAACCCATACATTTTGCGTCGGCCCCAGATATCAGCCGCGACCCCAAAGACAATTTGTCCCACCAGGGCGCCCCCAAGAGTAGCAATACTCAGGGCTACCCCGTAGCTATGTGGCATATTTTCCGCACCGCCCCAATACACAATGCCGAGCATGGGGTTGACCATATTAACCGAGAAGATCTGATCTATCAGCAGTGCGGTCTGCTGTACAGCAAGAAGAAAGATGCCCTTACTGCGTAGGCGTCTGTGAAGAAACCAATACCTGCAACAATCACCACCCAAAGCCACTCTCGTCGTCGCGCATTCTCCAGCCGGCCAATCATATACTCATGCCGCTGCGCAAGCTGTTTGCTGGGTTAGATGTGCTTATTCAAGATATCCAAGGCTCTGAGCTTACAGTGTGATGTTGGAAGCTTTCATAATTCCTCCAGGGGTTGAGATGTAAGGTAACGGATGGAAGGAGCGACATTTTCGTGGCTGATTGACGTTTTTGACCGGTGATACCCCGGGACCAAGGTCTTTAAGGAGTGTGAATTCTTCAGGAGCTACAATTACATTGCCCATAAAAACTCAATCACCTAGCGAGGCATTTGCCCGACGCGAGGCTGAAGGCGCCTTGTAATCATCGGGATTAGTCCTCATTATAGTGGCTCGCTCCTTCAACGACCTGTCTCGTCTGGATAAAAATAACCATCCCGTGACCGATGAGGGAATGGAACGTCTTTGAGAGACCACATGGTTGGCGGCTATGAGATCTGTGAGGCTCGAATGAACCGAAGCAATGACTGGGAGACTGGGTGTCAAATGGCGAAACATTCACATCGTCTCTTTTACCCACGTTGCAATGCCGCGTCGTCCTATTGGGCCGGGGTTGAGACTAGACAGGCGCCACGGAGGGCTGTGTTTGGACTAAAGGACCATGCATACACAGAATATCTCCGGGGGTCATCATGTCTTTGGAGGACACCGCCTGTGTCTTTGGAGGACACGAAGGAGGCAAACAGAATCGGTGCATGAAAGCATAACTCCATTCTTCAAAGATTTTCGAAGAGTTTCCCACAAACTGATTGGGTACCCCTTTGGCTTTTAGGATGTAGCCAGACCTGCTCTCCTCTGACACTTGTCGCGTTCAGTTTTCGTTCTTCTTTTGCACTTTCTCGTATTCCGATCCCTCGCCAGCGATATTTATTCGCATTGATACCGTTTGAATAACCGCGTCGAGAAGACAGGACCCACAAGCCAGCATTACCGCCCTTCCACTTCATCGTTCCGCCCTCTCTATTACGCGATGAGCTTCGGATGGAGTGTAGGGGACCTTGTACATGCGGCCAGCGCCGTGTGGGCGATCTATGAGAGCGTTGGCCCAGGGGCCAGATCAGCGAAGACCGAATTTGCAGCCTTCCAAGTCGAATTCAACCTGGTCAAAACTGCACTTGAGAAACTCCAGGGCGTTGCTGCTACCTGTCCCGGAGAGGACCTTGACCTGGGGAAAGGCTTCGAACAGACCCTTGCGCGCTGCGCCAGCTTCATCAAGAAACACGAGGCGCTCGGTAAAGATGCCAAAGGACGACGACCCAGCTTCCAGGACAAGTTCTTGACGGTCTGGGATAAAGTTTCTTGGCCCCTTGAGCGCAACGAAGCTGAGCAGCTGCGACGATACCTCGAACGATATGTCCAGATTGCTATCCTCAAAGTCACCGCTAACACCAGGGATGTGACGAGACAACTGGCTCGGGCTTCCGAACAAGCGAGGCTGGATCACCTTGAGATGTTGAAGGCGATCAAGTAAGTGACCGCGAAGAATATAGGTAGCACCTGCTGATGTTCCGTGTCGCGTGGCAGGACTATGAGTGTGCAGGTCTCCTCAATTCTTAGACGATGCCTTCCTGATGGATCCCCCGATGATCGTGCCCTCGATGTACAATATCTTTCCAGGCTGCAGGGCCGACACTTGTCATCCTTGCTCGACCCGTGGGCTGCTGGCCTTGGGGCAATTCCTGAGAACGACGTGGTATTACAGGCCAACAGCCAGGCTACGTTGGATCGGATACACGAGATTACAGAAAAGCTTGGATATTTGGTCGTACGTCTGGATACCGTCGGAAGACAGGCTACGACTTCTCCAGAGCGACCTCGTCCTCTCAAACGCACCCGTACGGTCGAGACTATTGGCAGCGACACGACTATTGTCGCCCCGGTAGTCGATTTGTTGAATCAAATTGGCGAGGAAATTCGAGAAGCCTTGGACGAAGTTGGTTATGAAAACGCCGCGGTCCCAGGCCATCAGCAATCTGATTCGTATCACATCGGGGGAAAACCAACCAAGGTGTTGAACAACGCGGCCGAGCAGTGGGATCACTTTCAGGATTGGCTACAGTTCCAGCTCGTTCACTCACTCGAAGTACACCCAAGGGATATAGACTTGATTCCGGAGACCTGGCGCCAGACTACTCCCGAACCGCCCCGTCTCTACACGCCCCCTGGTGCTTCATCGCCCCCAAGAGATCCGTATCCTCAAAGAACGCTGTCTCCGCCGCGGTGGCCCATAGGATATGACCAGGCATTAGCAATGTCCCGAACTCCGTCCTCAGAATCCCACTACGATGGGTCTAGATCGCCATTATCCATTGACTCAACATGGGACCGCAGATCCAGCATGCAGTCTCGACGACTCACCAAGCAAGCTGTCCAAGTGTATGTCTCTCCTCACATCCGATCTCTCCAACTGACGCACGTATAGACTATTCCCAGACCGACACCACGCAAACCGCTACGTACAACCCCCGGTAACATGCCATGTAGTTGTGTATTCCGACCCTGACACCAACGAACCGGGATATATCGAGGGAATCAGCCTCGAGAGCGGGTTAAAATCCACGCATTCATTGGATCGCGATCGCCCATCAAAACATGCTGAAAGCTCCATGATTCCGTACGTGCCGCACAGTGGTTACTCCTCGTCATCATTGGGATCCTCCCTGTGCATCCGCTTCATGGGTTCCCACCGAGTCAAGATCGAACAAGATGGAGGGATCAAAAAGTGGCATATTTCGCCTATCTATGTTTGTCACGACAAGAAAGGTATTGGTTCCCTTTCGCTGACGATGGCCTAACTAACGTTACCAATTGAGATTTCGATATGTTCCAGAACACGCTTCTACAGCGTCAGGTTCTGTTCTGCGGAGATGTAACACGCATCCACTCCAGTCGCATGGGTGACCATTGCTCTCAGGAAACAGTCCGTGTCCTGGAGGAACCTGTCACCGGTACAACTTCCATCCTATACTTTGCATCCAGACGAGGATCTTCCAATGTTCTTCCCGGATTCCATGACTGTCCAGGTGCGTCTTCCATCACATGTTCCCGTCATACCCTAATATCCCATCTAACAGAGATTATCTACTACCCAGTATCTGATTTCTCCCCTCCCCAAAAAGCTGGCAAACGTGATGTCAGACTACACCTTCTTCACGCCCATCGTGACGCGCGCGGGATCTCCCCCAGGCGGAACTCAGTAGAGAGCACGAGCACCACGGTTTCCCACGAGTCGCGCGCTTCCCGTACTTCGATTTTCTCATCCACGGGATCGGATACGGGATGGAGGAAGGAAAAGGAGAAGTGGCTTCAGTTTGATTTTCAGTCAGAGCAAGGTATGTGGTGTGCTCGTTGGCATTATCATAGCTAACGAGAGACGCGAAGCAGGATCTGAAGCTTTTATCATGGCATTGCAGCATAAGCCGCGATAAGGATTTAGGGTTGGTATTCAGAATTCATAGATTCAAAGGCACGCTGTAACATTGCATTAATAAATTATATATCAATTATATAGTAAAAATATTATATAGCAAGGAGCATGACGACCCAAAGGTAATGAAGCACTCCAACACCACCTTGAGATCCTGGTAGTCTGACATGCATTGCTAGTAGTATCCTGATCACTATCCTGGAGCCCCATTGGGAGCACAGCGTCATCATCATCACCGGTGCAGCCTCCGCGAAGATAACTGCTATCATCACTACTAGTAGCGAATAGAAACAGCTTGCGCTGCATAGCTTCCGAGACCAGCTATCCAAACGTCAGACCCATATACCAAAACCCAGGCGGAAGCACATACCATTTCATAATACTAGTCTTTTGCTCCTGGCGCAGCGGTTATCTCTTTTGAATGTTCCCAAAGGAGCAGGCCGTGACAATATCATCATGCGTGTTAAAAATATAACCCCTTTTTACTAAACAAGCCAGATATTTAACATGGTAAATTAAGAGTTTGTAATATTTCTTTCTAATAGAATCCTGCTAGCAGTACCTATCTTCATTTTAGCATAGAGATCCTGGACAATATATCTTCCTAATACATCTCACTAAGCAGAAGTTTGCCCGGAAATGTTCTCAGGATTAATTTGTATATCCTGCTCAGCAAGCATCCACTTTATCACTGATATAGAAGCTCTTTTCTCTTTGCTCCTTGATGAAGCCATGTTACTGTCCTCTGTATAGTTAATGGATATCTGAAGTGTGATCTGTTTGCCAAGGCTAGATAAATTGCTCCACATCAGGAGTTGTTTTTCTATAACGAAAATGTCCGCATAATGGAAGGCTTTGCTTTTATTCCGGCGCTGGCCCCAATAAAGAGATGGGAAGGCACTGCATCAGAATCCCTTCGCCTGAGCTGCCTGCTTGTTTGCTCTCTCCTCAGTTCAGTTCATTCCTACAGTATCTCATAAAACTGCCTCTAGAAATATTATGTCCTTAACTTGGAGTGTGGTTCTGGTTGCACACCTATCTCGGGCTCATCCGTAGAATATTAAATAACAAGGATGGTCTTGTGAGTCAAGTTAGCCTCTTAGCTAGACAGGCACTGACTGAACTTAAGAAAACCAGCATAAATATTATGCTTCCAGACAAGGACATCAAGGCAGATGCCAGCACTGGGGAAGTCGCCGGTACAAGTATCAACCAAGATAATTGGCTAGCAATATTAGAACAAGTAATCAAAGATGACAACCAACGCTCCAGAGTTGGAGCAGCTGCTAGACACCAGATCCCTCGATAAGCCTTTCAGTTTTCTTGACACTAGCACCTATTCCATGACAGAAATATATACATGGACACAGATTTAAACTACGCGCCAATAATCTGGCGCCATTGTCCCCAGTTTCACAGGATGGTAAAACGGTATTACGTGAGGTGCGAGACATCCAAAGTACCAGCATAAGATGTCCGGACCCCCATCCCCGATCCCAGTCTTGTATCTTTGGTGCAATCAGCCGAGCAGACCTTGGTCCTCGCTGCCGCGACTCGGGTAGTTATATCTTTGATACTGTCTACGAGTCGGTATGTTATTCTTTTCAGGTTTGAGGTCCATGCGAAGCTAATTGAGCCAGGAAAACATTGATTAAATATCGATGCCGCCTGTTGCTCAAAATCAGTTCTCGCGGGAGAAAAGGAGAGTGGCCTGTTGGGGTAGACGATGCAGTGGTTTGGAATCTTTGGGTCAGCCTGACCTTGCTTTCTATTGACTTTCTTTCTTCTGCCGCTTTTGTCTTCTGTCAGCCATGTCGGAAACGGTATCTTCAAACTCTCCCCGGACAAAGCGCCTATTCGCCGACTTCATTGCCGCAGGAACAGTCAGTTTTGGTCTACGATTTTGACAATGATCATGTCATTAATCTCCGATCAAAGGCTTCTGATGACTTTGCTCTGCGGGCGTTCAATATCGAAATCCGCGCGTACGAGCGGCTGTGTGGCTATGCTCGAACCGCAACCCTCAAGGACGTAACAGATGAAGGTCTCGTCTTGGAGCGCGGTGAATTCCTTCGCCAGAAACTGCAGAGCCTCGAGCCCGATATGATCCCATTGCAAACCAGGCTCCTCTGAGCTGTGCGGTATCCACAGAATGATACCCGGGTATCGTTCATGCAGATGTCGGTTGCCATAATCTACTCCTGGACCGATCGGGTCAGATCAAGTTCATTGATTTCGCCGGTTCTGGTATAGATGGAGAACTCCATTGGTGTGTTATGAATGGTGTGTCTATCGACCGGGCTCCGAACCTTGCGTTCAGACGGATGTATTCGCGTCTGGGTCGATGCTATGCGAAACTGAGTCAGGCCATGTGCCTTACCATCAGCTTCAGGGAACAATGGAGGCTGACGCGTGGATGAGAATGGCTGAAGATCCTTTTGCTAGGAAAGAGTATCCCGACACGGAAAAGTTGGTCCTGCGTGATATTATCACAAGCTGCTGGGATGGGGATTATTCCTCTATGGTAGAGGTTGTAAATGAATTCCACCCTCATCTCAGATCGGGCAGTGATGTATAATTAGACGACTATTGCTACTGTCCTAAGGGACAGAGGCAAAGCAATCCATCTTTTCCCTCCTGTGAGCTTTTGGAATTACGCGGTGATCGCCCCATTGCAGGTCTCAACGAGCGAAAATAATAAGTCCTCCCACGCTTCACGAGTACTTCGGGTGATGACATTTATACTGCCTTAATGCAGAGCTTTCCGGAACGTGCCGAGGGAAATTAGAAACACAGGTCCAACAGAAGTTACAGAACCCTGCTCCAACACGAGATATGCATAAGCCACGACCGTATCGGCGGGAGAATGTCGAACATATCCGTTCAGAACCAATGCTGATGCATCATGTTTGCGATTGTCTCACATTGAATGGAGTTGAAGCCAATGTGAAGCCTTGCCAAGGGCGCCATGTTGCAGCGCATCTGCAGGTGGGTGCTGTACAAGAGGAGCGCTGGATGGAGTGGCCCAATGGGAGGTTTCAGGCACCCCAGCTCGATTTTCAGATCGGGGTCTAGAACTGGTATAAAATTAGGGCAGCACCCCGCCGTTTGACCTATCTCTTACCAAACATGTTATCTCCGATCTTGTTCTTCACGCTGTTCTTCGGCCTCGCTGCCGGCCAGAATACTGGTGTGTTCATTCCCTGTAGAATGTTAATCCACTAACGGTAGTAAAGGCACCACCAGCGACCAATGGCTGATCACTCTCAATACATCGATCTTCTGGCCTACATCCACGAACTACTATTACGGCCCTACGACCGGTCCTCAGGCTTCCGCAGTCTCGTGTAATGCGGCGTGGGTTGAATACGCCGGCCGATCAACCGGTCTACGATCCCTCGGCTCGACAGCGACAACTACCTCACTAGGATCCTATGCCACCAGCGAGGGCGCCTGTCGCACTTCAGTCTCTCTCGAAGACTGGTCCAACACACATGCGGGGCCCCTCACGACCCTATGTGACGACGCACCTCGTGCGCTAGGACCCCGAGAAACAGTCACTGCGTACTACCCCGGCACCGGACCCTGTGTGACTGGATACAGCACCTTCACCAACACCGAGACCTTGTATCGCGAACCCACCCCGGTTCCAGACTGCACCCTCCAGACAAGCGAATGCATCGCCATCTGGTCAACATGGAGCACCCTTTCAAGCTCCTGGCGCGACTCCATCGTGACCTCCACGCCCGGTGACACCAACAGCCCCATCCGACCCGGGGACTGTCCCCAGACCACCCGCGAGTATCCTGAAGAGAACCCCTGTTCCAACTGCCACTTCCTCCCAGGCACCGCAACCCTCTTTTACTGGCCCGTCACCACCGCCAGCGGGGACCTCTGTCTGCAGGACGGAACCACCCTCCCAGCTTCCGGTCCTAGTACAGCCCTCGTCGACGGTTCAACCTTCATCTCCCCGACCGTCTACCTCTCCTTCACCTCCATCTACGCCTGGAGCAACCGTCGCGCCCACCCAGGCAGCCAATGCGGTATCGACCACAGCAACACCGTAATCGCCGTGAACCCAGAAACAGTGACCTCGATGCGCGGCCACCGCAACGGGAGATACCCCGTCATCGGCACAGAATACCCATTCAATTTCGCCGAATTCATGCCGCATGAGATAGGCGAGTACACGCAGTCGCTTATCCCCTGGCCACAGTATCGCGGGGGCGCGCAGTGTCCCATTCCAGATGAGAATACCTGCTCGCTGATCCGTGATGATTACATGCCGAATGTGTTGCTTCCTGAGGAGGTGAGGGGGATTGATGCTGGGTGGACGGCTTGTGATCGCGACTGGTATATCCCGCCTGTGACTATGGTTGCGTTGGATCGGGACGAGATTATTATTACGCCGACGCCTGAGTCGGAGGTGGGGAGGTTGGCTGCTGTGCCGCAGGGAGGGTTGGCGCCGTCCATACCGGAGGTTACTCGGGGGTGGTAATGTATATGATGATACTCTAGGAGATACAAGGACCGTTCAAGCAATTTCCAACTTGTCCTTCATAGCATAAAGCATCCAACTATCAGTCTCTCGAGTGAAAAATCAACATATAGAACAGTCATTCTGAGTCACACCCCCCCTTCCAAAGAATCTCATATATCCCCCATACCGCATACACACTACAACATCGCAAGCACTGGCGGTTGTTCAGCCTGTAACTGCCCAACTAACCCTCCTGCAGCCATCATCCCAGAGGAAATCGCCGGCACCACAGCCTTGAATGGCCCTGCGCAATCCCCGACCGCAAACACGCCGAGCATGCTTGTTTCGAAAAATGGCTGCGACACCTCGATATCACCCTTCGCTGTCATTTTCAGATCCAGTTGCGCCGCAAAGGGGCCGTTCACTTCCGTCGCAGGGCCATACACCTGTGCACGTTAGCCTCCCCTTCGAGCCAGGAAACAAACCTCAAAGACATACCAAAAACCCTTCCTCCTTCGAAGTCATCCCGTCCTCGAAATAAACACGCACTTTGGCGCCCTCATCGCCCTTTTCGAATCGGGAAATGCGTCGACTATCGATCACCGTGTTAAGACCGCCAAGCTGGAGTTGATCCTGGAGCTCAGATGCAAATGCCTCATTTCCATGTGTATAGACAGTAACGCTTTCCGAGAGCCTCAAGGCCATTCTTGTCATATGCATTGCCATCGGGACATTAATGGCAGGCCCCATAGCTAGAAGCCCGACGCTCTTCTGTCCGCGCTCTTCGTAGCCGTCGCAGAACAGGCAGTGGAATCTATCTCGATGGCAAATTAGCATGACATGACCTGAGGACTCGATATACTCGACAGATAGGAGATGGGATAAGAAAGGATGAATAGAAGAACATACACCCCCCTCCCCCAACACTTCTCAAACCCCTCAATATCCAAAGGAACATCTCGGACTCCAGTAGCGAGAACAACCTTCCTCCCATACCACGACTTCCCAAGTGCATCCACAGCCTCAAACACCGACGACGACGAGGTCTCACCACCCTTACCAAAATCCACCCTCCTCACCCTCTCCACAACCGAATCCTCAAACCGAATAGTCTCGTACCGCTCCAGCAAATCCACCCTCCCCTTCTCCCGCAGCTTCGCGGGATTCACATGGTCCCAGCCAAGCACATTATGCATATGTGTAGCGCGAGCGTTGCGGTATACTCCCGAGTCGAAGACAACAGCCGTGTGGAGTTGGCGGGCGAGACCGGTTGCGACGGAGAGGCCAGCGGGGCCAGAGCCGATGATGAGGGCGTCGAGGAGGGGGGTTGTGAGTGGGAGGGACATTGTTAAGAGGGATAGTGGTGTTGTTAGGTTCATTTGGTTGATGGTTTTAAGAGGGTGGGAGGGTGAGGAGGGGGGTTTTTATGTTTTATTTTGGGGGGTGCAGTGGATAGACATGGGGTTTATGAAAGTCTGCGAAATGTCTCCGATGTATTGCAATTGGTATGACTAGCTAAGCTAAAGTGATCTGGAGGGAATAATTTATCACACGATTCTATGTTTTAGGGCTGGGTGGTAATCCGGAGACATTCGAAAGAAAGGCTCCGAGTATGTGCTCAAATCCGCTCACTCTCAAGGTTCTTGAATGACTCGCTACATGCTTGAATGTATTAAACAGAAAGCTGCGACAGACTCCATTCTCCATATCATGTTGGTTGGAACTTGTGAAATAATACTAGACATGTACATATAATAGCACTCAAAACTAACCAACCACAAAACAGCAGCTTTTGCAGAAATGATCACAACAACTTTGCATACGTCTTAGCCGCCTCATCCAATTCATCCTCACTCTTCAAATAATTCTTAAACCGCTGCAATTTAGAGTCTCTCCTTTGATGGTGCGGCGGCCGATCCTCATGGCTCTGATTTTCAAGATGCTCGGGTGAGACTTTAGGCTTGTCCTGATCCTGGGCCTGGTCGAAACTAGGATTGCGGTGGAACATGCGCTCCATGAGCCCTTCTTTGGGGTCAGGTTTGGATGCTGCATCGTGTAAGTAGTGTAAACATAATAGCATGATACAAACCTTCAGGCATAGTTGAGGCTATTCTGCAATGCCACGCAGGCAGTCAGTTTATGTTTTAGCATTTGGCATACTTGCGTATCTTCGCAAGAATGAGGAATGCGGGGTCTGGCGTGGTTATTTAATGTAGGGCGGTTATGCTTTGCGTGGCGAATGTGGCGTACCCCGTGCGTAAGGACGTCACCACCTTCGATCAGTTCCATGGATGGCTCTTACTAGCGATATTGAAACGTCAATTTCTAGAATTTCAAGGATAAATAGCAACAAATGCCCCTAAGATCCTTCCAGTATTTTCCCCAGCGGTACCGGCGACCCATCATCTACATACGAAAAGATCACCCGCTTGTATCGTCGGATCGGATATGATCTAGCTGTATTTGTAACCTGTAGCAAGACATGAAAGTCCGGCGTGACCAGCCCTGTCTGAATATTCCTTTCCGCCTGCGGGACTGTGACTGTGACCCTGCGCGCCCTGGTGTGACTAGCAAAGCCCGCGACATCGTCACCCAGCCTCGGGTCCGAGGGGAGGTCTTCTTCCTCGGCGCTGATTTCAACAGTAGGCCCTCTACCAAAGAAATGGAAGCAGTTGATGTCGCTATACAGCATCCAGACATAGTCTAGATCAGAATCGCTGTTAGGACTGTCCGGGTTAGATGTGCCACTGGCGTCAAGGATATGCTTCTCGTGCGGCTTCACTTTCAAGATCAGGGGTTCCACCCCTCCATGCCCGTTTACGGCAACAACAGGCGGGTGTCCGACCTCATCGAACCTCTTCGTGAGAGTCCACTGCATCCGTGCCGCGAAGTCATCCTGCATGGCGTCCCTCCACCGCCAGATCGTCGACCGGTGATCATTATGTAGTTTTCCATCGATGCCAACCACACCGCAGTCAGCGACGTTATGGAAGTGATTTGCATCGATCCCTTCCTCCCAGTCTGCCTCAGCTTGGGGCCGCGCATACCGCCCTCCCCATCCTCCCCATTCGATATGATCTCGGTGGCCAAGCCCGTTCTGCACAAGCCACAGGAACGAAGGCGTATCACCCTCCATACCGAATTTCACAGGAGGGTACGCCTCCGCCCCGAAATCTCCAACGCGGATATGTTTCTCCAGCCACGGGTTCAGCACCTTCGTGTGGTCCGCACCGTCTCCACCTCCGATATTCATCCCCAGCCAACTCCCTTGGCTGTACTCATTCCATCCATGCGCAGACACAATGAAGAACACGTCTGGGAATTTCGCACGGATCCACACGCCTGTATCGTCTTGATCGGAGATCGAGTACACGCGGAGTTTGGCTCGCTGGGTAGTGGCTTCTTCTGGGGAAGCCGTCTCGTCGAGGTCTTTCAATGCCTGGGCAAGAGTGTTAACACCACCCCAGACTGGGATATAGAGTGGTTCGGGAGACTCTCTGAGCGCATCGAGGAGACGCTGTGCGCCGTCGCTGAGTGGTTCCTTGAATGCCTTCTTCCCGTATACCTGCGAATACGTTAATTCTGTAGTTTCCATCAGAGATTGATATAAGAAAAAGGGAAGTGATGCGCACCGGAGGGCCAGAAGTAACTAACGAGAGAAGCTCATCAGCACACTGGTATTTAAAGGCCGGGTGCACATGGTTATTCAGGTTGTTGACCACGTTCGCGTATGCGGTGATGATGCGCCGGAGCTCCTCCGGATGGGTGCTTGAGCGGAGCCAGGTGGATGTTACGGCGCAAATGCCGCGGGTGTCGAATTCATTGGAGTAGAGGAGGTAACGGACGAGGGATTGCGAGTCGTCGGGCTCGTTTAGCACGTCTGTTAGGATGAAGATTCGTGGTTTGGATGGGAATGTTGCGAGTTTGTTGAGATCGGGGGACATGGTGGATTCTACCGGTTGGTGGATGGATGAAAAGGAAGAGTTGTACAGGGTGGGAATTGGGGAAATCTCTCTATTATATATGGATATAAGGGTTGATTTGTGAGATTTATTTAGGAATTAAAGATAGATTAATTCCCCGCATTGACCCGAGAAGCAGTTGGAAGCGCCAACCAGAAAAGGAAATTATAGCCACCATTCGGATTTCCCGTGGGGAAAGTGACAGAATTTCAATAATTCCTACAAGCAACATATCTATCTCTCAAGTAGGAAACGAGCGACATTCCTCATCCAACGGACTGATGATTTTCGCACAGACTGACTTCCTCAAGTCCTCATCATCCCATAACTGCTGTCCCTGGTTGTATTCAAAAGCAAAGTTCACACAGATCTGGACCACCCTGCCATATCGCCTACTCATACCCATGAATGTGCGCTCGTACCACTCGCTCGCGATCCCTTGTCGCATCATGGGCTGAATTGGTCCCTTCTGACACCATTCCTCTGCAAAGACAGCAAATAGCGTCTCATTCCATATCTCTAGAAGCAGGATACCGAGTTCTAGGAACATCGTCTTTGGGTTCTTTTCTGATGTTCTGTGTTGGATGGCGTTGGAGAATGACTGGAGAACGAGCGGCTGGTCCACCTTGATTGAGTACCTATCCCCAGTAAGGGCGACTTTGTGAAAATATATAGCCTGGTTAGAAAATGGGGTCTGCAGCCACTGTGATGTTTTCAGTTGAAGAAGCGCGGTGGCTAGTTTGAACGCTAGTTTGACCTTCTCACTGGGAGAGATGCGTATTTGACTGCAAAGCAGCTGTTCTAGATTGATGGTATCGCAAGTCCGTACGGGCTCACAGGATTGATAACGGCAAGAGTCATTCCGTAACAGGGACCTACCATATCGGAGGAGAAGATCTAGGGAGACCTTGACCTGGTTCGCCCCTATGAATTCACTGCATAGGTGTCCCACCTGCGCCAAGCTGGGATCGGAGGATGGAGCCGTTATTGAGATGGACGGTGGACCAAGCGGTGCTGTCGGAACGATTGATGCACCGGGGGGTCTAGTTGGAATGTACGTTGAGGATCAATTCTATCATGATTGGTGAAGAGAGCTATACTTACGGGCTTGAAATTGGTGAATCATCTTCATCAGAAACCGTCACATGCGCCTCATGCCAGACAGAGGTGGTCATAACATCTAGTGTGTACACATTCAGCATGAGACGGAACCTGAATAAACCGGGCTTCAGTCCCAGTTGTCTCGACACAGGGAAACTCGGAGTGTCCAGAAATAGCGCGACATCATGCGATGGGTGACAGCCAGGCACTAATGCAGAGTGGAAAGCCTGAAAGAGTCGGTCGGTATAGCCTCGGATCTGGTTCAGGACAAATGCCAAGGCGAGCGCCTTCCGTTCATCAGGGATAACTCTTGACTCCATGGTGTTCTGTTGCTTGTGAAGAATTGTAGCATTTCTGACCAGGGTATCCATACTCGTGTTGAGCGAGGCGAGTTCAGCTGTCAGGGCCTTAACATCCTCCTCCTTGATGAGGTACATAACGCGTTTAGTGGCATGCTTCCCTTGAGGCTTGTAAAAGGTGGCAAGAGACTGGATCTCTAATAGTGTAAGGTGTTCTTTTATGGATTTTTTCTAGACAATGGGTTGACATTAAGATGTTTATGCTTGCGAGCCCAACAAGAGGATATCGCTTACTTTCTTTACCCGTTGGACACGGTCTAAATCATCCGCCAGCTGAACAAGACAGCGCTCAAAATCCTCCAGGAGGTCTTGGAAGAGTTGGTGCTTCTTCTCGCCGAGATACTTCTTCACGGCTTCTGCTGTTGGTCCTATGGAAACGTCATTCCAGTAATCGTCGGTCAGGCTCGGGGTAAAGACCTGCTGGGAGCAGGCGGCACCCAGCAGTATTTTGAGATTATCCTCCAGGAAGATCTTCTGCTCGGTGACTTGTCGAATCAGCTTTTTCAACGAAACATCGTACGTGATGGAACGTTTCAGTCTCTTGACACCGCGCTGGTAGACCTCGAGACCTTCCACAACGAGAGGCAAAGTCCCCAAAACAATGCCAGCTATTTCTATTCCTGTCACCATGTTATGCTTTATGGGACGGGAACGGGAACAGAGGGCAAGAAATCACAGGGTGAAAGTGAAGAGGGTGCCAGGTGGTGAAGGAGGTGAACGAGGTGGGCGAGAGGCTGAGCTGAATGTTTGCAGGGGCCCCATGCATCCCATTGGATGAGGTTCCTATCACTACCCCGCGCTAGTTGAAGATATTATCAACACGTAAGATGAGGCAAAGGGGCTCTATTCACTTAGGTAGTCTGGCGGGCATCATCTGCAACAACCGTGGAGTATGTCTGAGACGGGGAACCCTACTTTGCGGAGTATTGGAAAGCGGATTCTGCTTCAGTTTACGCAGATTGCACATATACTCCAAGCGGAATGGTCGGAGAAAGGAGATCTGAAGCACGACAGTCTACTCTCGTCAATCGATGTGCAGTCTGAGACAGAGAGATTCCAGCTATGGGCAGCCAACATCGGACTCTTTGCGGCCGGCGATCGGTCATTCGAATATCGGGTGCGAGATAATCCAACTATCGATAATTATGCTCGCCAACTACTTAATGAGCTGCTGGAGGATCTTGTAGATGGTAGGTTGACCACCAACACCCCAAACGGTACAAAGGTTGATTATGTGATAGTCTCTTCTGTTCTCATGGGGAGCCCAAGGCAAGTAACCGAGCATCTTCTCGGTGACGAGGATGAGGAGGACGAGGAAGACGAGGAGGATCAAGCTGAGGCAGATGGGGAAAGTGATACTGACCAGACAACCGCCGTCAAAGATGGGGAACTGGAAATTGCGGAAGGTGACGAGGAAGGTGACAGCTTCGAGGCTGTCCGTACTCTCTTTGATGATATCGTTGACATTATTGATCGCCTGTACAGACTTGCTGCCAAGTTACGAAGCGCAACTAATCGCACACCACCATCTGCCCGGAGCTTCTATCATGACACATGCATGGATAAGGACGGTGTTGAGGTTCCCTTGACCCGTGACGAGAGATCACAGGCAAGGATCCAAAGCGAAGACTTCCACTCGCGGCGCATTGAGGAGATTCTCCGTCAAGCTCAACGCGACAGAATCGGCCAACCCTTTACAGAGGGTGAACATTCAGAGCTTGGGCCCCATGTGAAATCCTTCGTTCGGCGGTTCGCAAGTGGAAATGCTTATAGACAACAGCAATTCATCTTTTGGCGACAAAGAGAGTGGGAGAGGAGAAATGCTGTCTACGAAACCACAACATCCCAAGAGCGCCATGCCAACGAGTCGGCGCCAAAAGATATTCATTCCCACAAGTTGACAGGCCATACCCAACACGCCCCAGTTCTTTCTGAAGTCCCGTCACAGACCTGGAAGGTTGCAAAAGATAATAACATTTTGACGTTGGATGATGCTGGCTCGTTAGCCGGCAAAACGGAGCAAACTGCCACTCCTACTGTGTATCAGCCGGGCAGTACAAGAGTAGGATGGCCACCATTTCCAAAACAGCTTGTGGGGAAAAAGGAGTTTATCTGCCCTTACTGCTTCGTAACCTGCCCGCCGTCGTACCGTGGGAAGGCACATTGGAGGTTGGTCAAACTCCATCATTCTTTTGTGCACTCCAGCTGAATATTATAGGGCACACCTAATTCAGGACCTCCAACCATACACTTGTACAGCTGAAGTATGTCACCAGGGAGACAGCAAGCCCCTCAACACCTGGGAGGAATGGATCGTTCACGAACAGCTATATCATCGTACCACATACAGCTGCCCTAGCCATGCTGAGGATACCTTTCTCACCAGAACGGCATATATTGAGCACATTTCCTGTATCCACGTGGATAGCAGAGACGCCCTACTCACGGTGGAATCAATTGATCGGCAAGCTCAGCTCTCCGCAAGCCCTTCTGAGCCCTGTCCGTTGTGCTTGTATGCATCGGATAACTGGCCGGATATGGACAAGCACCTTGCGTTCCATTTAGAAATCTTAGCTCTCCTCGCCCTGCCTCAAGCAACTGGTCTTGAGAATGATGACGAAGAAATGGATTCCGTTCGAAATGAAAGGGGCGATGACGACGCCATGGACCTTTTGGACGAGGATATGGCCGGGTCCATCACAAGTTTATTTAAAGCTGAAGAGGGTATGGTCGATCAAGACGATCATCGATTTCCTTCGGGTCATATGCTCACACTGACGGCATTATCTACCCATCAAGCAGAGGTGGGTTCGCATGACAATGGCGACACTTCTTTGCACGCTGCTGCGGCCAGTGGATCTAGACAAAAAGTGAGCGTTCTGGTTCGCCATGGCGAGCAAGGGATAAATTCAAGGAACCTGGTCGGCCAGACTCCTCTGCATAAGGCTGCGACAGCGGGGGCAGTTGAGGTTGTCGAATTACTGCTCCAGATAGGAGCAGACGAGGCGACGGTGGATGAGGAAGGTCAAACCCCTCTACATGTGGCTCAATCTGCCCAAGTAACTCGCCTTCTTATCATGTACGGCGCAAATCTCGAGCTGCGGAACCACAAGGGACAAACTCCTCTCCATTCGGCAACAGCAAAAGGGGACTATGAGATGATTCAAACCCTGCTCCTAGCGGGAGCAAACAAGGGCGCAACAGACCATGACGGACAAACACCTGTAGATATAGCAAAAACAATTCGAGATCCTCGGATCATCTTTCAAATGACAGACTCCAGTCCAAGGCCGGTAAGTTTATACCATCAAACCATCGTAATCTATACCTTCTAATCCTGTCTACTGTCCCTTAGCCAGAGAATGACGAAGACTGGTGCTTGCAAGCTTGTATCTCTTTGCACAACGCATCCCTAATCTCCAGGTTTGATAAAAAAGCTATGGAGTGTTGTAGGAAGTCGGCACAGGCAGTCAAACGGGCTACAGAGACATGGAGGGTAGCCCCAAATGACATTCCAGGGCTCCTAAAGCTTACACAGTATGATATTGTTATCTTATGTGGTTAGTTGGTCCCCGTTAAGCACAACACAAAGGCCGGAGAATGCTGACACTCTGCAGGGAATAGTGGAGCAATACGTTCATCTGGCGGGCAAAGATCTCTTGACGAGACACTCATCCAGATTGCCAACATTGCGACAGTGGTGACTGGAACAGGAATATCTTTACGATTTTTGTACGGCAATCTTGTATGGGATAACCAGGACTGTGGGGATGTCAAGGCAATAGTAAGTGACGGAATCTTTCGCTCTACAGGCAATATGAAGCTAGGTACCAGGTTGCGTGAGGGTATCATCATACCAATACTCTTGGATGAAAACCGCCGGAAACCAGTCATCACGATTATCATTACAGATGGAGAGGTAACAATCACTCTGAACTCCGTCGGCATAGCTATAGTTATGTCTATAAATATCAGCACTGACCTTGCGTAGCCAAAAGGAGAACACAGGGACGCCATGCAAAGGGCAATTCTGGAATACAAAAACAACCCTAACAGGGATAAAATGTCGTTTTTCTTGATTGTGCAAGTTGGTTACAATATGGCTGCCCAAGCTTTCATGAGAGAGATTCAACGTGATGAAGCGATCAGAGATATGGTGTTCTGCTCAGCTGAAAAGCTAGACAGCCTATATGGAAAGGCTTCCGGTGCTAGCACACCGGGTGATGTAGACGAGAAATACACTTCTATTGTAAGGACACCAGCGTGGTGGACTAGTCTAGAGATGTGATACTAACAGTGTCTAGTTACTCTCGTTATTCGCAACAGCAGTGGCAGATCGATCAAGGTAGTCTTGGGGCTTAAAGGTTGGAGGTTTGGAACTGATTGAAGAACGTTTGTTATTGATACTCTTCTACCTTGATCGTTCTATTCAGAAGCTTTTATACCTTTCTGAACTACCTTGAAAGATCCTGCCTTGATTTCTGCATTTATTCATACTCAGCAATGTGATGTCAAGAGATTGTGATCTTCAACAGAAGCCTTCCTGAATCATGGTGGCACTGTTGCAGTGCTTATTGCCAGGTCCATATACACCCTTCGGAATGGACCGTTCTGATTCAGCTGGATATCCGCCTACTATGGTCAATCATAAACTAATCAAACTAAATACCAAGGTCTTCTTTGAAAACCCATATAATGATTGTTGCTGTATATCTCAGTGGATAGCAAGCTTATGCACGCATGGCCATTTATGAAGCTAATTACTAAGCAATGCATCCATCTGTTTTCAAACTTCGACTTTCGACTGGAAATTTCTCTCCTGCAACAACATGATCCCCCAAACGCCAAGTCCCCTTCATGAGCTCCCCATCTCACCCTCCGGGATCCACTGGCAAAATGACTTCATAACCCCCGACCACGAAGCACGCCTCGTCTCCCTCTTCCTCAACGAGCTCGAATGGCCCGACCGCACCGGCCGCATCTCCCTCCACTACGGCTACACCTTTGACTATAAGACCTTCGGGGTAGACCGCACTATCCCGTACAAGCCGTTTCCCGCGTGGCTGCAATCGCTTATTCCCGCAACGGAGTCCCGTCCGCCCGACCAGGTCTGTTTGCAGTACTACCCGCGAGGCGCTGGGATTCCGCCGCATGTCGACTCGCACCGGGCTTGGGACCAGCTTTATGCCTTGTCAATTGGAGCGCCGGTTCTGATGCAGCTGCGCAGGGGGAAGCAAGGAGAACGGGTTGATATTGATCTGACAGGGAGGAGTATGATGCAGTTCAAAGGGGACTCCAGGTTACATTGGACACATGGGATTAAGAAGCGGAAAACAGATGTGTTGGCCGATGGGACGGTGAGGGCGCGCGGGGATCGGTGGAGTATCACATATCGATGGGTGAGGGAGGGGCATTGTGAGTGTGGGGATGTTGAGTTGTGTGATGTTGCTCAAGAGAGACTGGGGGTTGAGAAGGAGAAGAGGTCGGTGATGGCGGCGAAGGCTCAGGAGGACGGACTCGGTTCTCTTGGATGAAGTCACATTGGAACTTCTGCACGCTGCTAATAACACGCTGCTAATAAGACACTCAGGTCGTGAGAGATCTAGCCCGCTATGGCAATAGAGTCCAATTATACAATGATTGTATTGGGTGGGTCGGTATGCCGAGTTGATTGAGGATCAACATGCATGACACAAGCTGGGGTTCACGACGGTCGCAGCTACATCACTTGTTCCTCATTAAGGCAGCTCGGGATCGTACCATCTGCGGCCCAATACGGTGGGCATTGATACCTACCGCTGCTACACCTCTACAATCTCATCAATTGGGTTTACGGGCAAATGATCTACTCCGAGCTCGTCGACTTCAAGATCTTCTTCTCTCGAAATAGCAACCAGCGTATCTACTGAACGAGACACGCTTCTTTCTCTTTAACTCGGCCGCCCACCATCTCCCTGCTCGAACTTCCGTCCGACCTCCTTGTAGACTTGTTAAACCCAACCCATGAAACCCGCCCCAACCCGCCCCAACCCGCCAAGAACCGGGTCGGGTCAGTGACTTTAATTACCCACTGGGTCGTGGGTTCTAATTTACTACCCACAATCCAGT
>JAPDEK010000197.1:0-21661 GCA_027569065.1 Aspergillus cavernicola
TCAGGTCCTCATATTCAATAATCAGATGGATCCGGCTGAGGATTGCGTCATCGAATTCAACCCCTCGGTTCGACGTCAGGAAAAGGATGCCCTGATAATATTCGAGCTTCCGCAGGAAAACAGTCACGAGACGGTTGTGGGTATCGTGGTAAGAGGTTCGGCGTTCCATGAACGCATCCGCTTCGTCCAAGAGAAGCACAGCATTGAAGTGCTTCGCGATCTTAAATATGCTTTCGAGTTGCTGTTCCAACGCAGTGGAATCTCCGTGGTTGACAACAATTTCTCCGGCCGATATCTAGGCAGGTTAGTAAGTTTGAGACCAACGCGATAGACAATGCTTACAGAATAAAGAGGAAGCTTGAACCGCTCCGAAGTTGCCTCTACGGTAAAGGTCTTTCCGACACCCGGTGGGCCACTAAGACGAGTCAGATAGGAAACAACAGAGGAAGCTTGCCAACGCACTGCAAAAGAAGATTGAGCCCACGACCCTTCCCATCAATCACGTCGTCAAATGGCACAGCTGGTACCAAACCCAAGCGAGTCTTTGCCAGCGACGAGAGGAGCGTCTTGGTCTTCGACGGTATCTTCAGACAATCGAACGTTTCCGGGGTCCATTCCACATCGTAAAGAGCACCCACCGCACACTCCACTAATTTCTATGTTAGCTAGGATGATGAACACGTTAAGAACTATGTGGCTCACGGAAACGCTTCTCCTGGAAGCTGAAGCAGCAAACTGTCGGGCAGCAGATCAAAAAGTCGTCTTCCTTCATCTCTTGCACTTTCACGCTGTCTTCTTGTATCCTTTGCTTTTCTCTCTCATGGTCTCTGCTTCGAAGTGCATCCATGTCAAAGATCGTATCCTTGTAATCTTTCGCCCAGATGTCATGCAGCGTGGGTCGGGAATAATTCGGCTGCATTTCACGGAAGAATGCTGCGTCAACTCCCACTCGACTGTTGATCTTCATTTCCATGGGCTTTCCGTTTTTCATGAAGAAGGCGCTGCCGTTACAGTGCTGGACGTGTGAACCGGCCAAACGACAGAATTTCTGGCCCCTTCCTATCAGATCTTTGCGGATGCGTTCGTACTTCGGGTGATGGTGGAGAGGAATAGCTTGGAGAGTCTCGATAGGTACGGATCCCCGGAATTTTGGGATAGCCAGAAAGACGCCAGCCTCGCCGAATTTGTCTCCGTCATAATCAAGGTAGCGGCACTCGAGCTTATAAAATGTCACGTCATCTTGAGTCAATTCTTCGCCCGCATCGAATATCACACATCGAGGTTCTTTTGTGCCGAAGCATTTGGTATACACACGGGAGCCAGGCTTGAAAAGTGCCCACAGGAGGTCGTATGTGATATGGCCGTGCTGCAGCATTGACGCAAGGCGTTCCGAGGAAGAAGCACAAGTATGCTTGAGGTGGTCAATAAGCAAGCCGAGATGGTCCTGCTTGAATCCAGAGTTTGGATCGTTTTCCATGCCTTCCGCATACTCCTCGAGCTCTGAGAGGAAGTGAAACAGGACATTCTGCTCGATCTTTATCCAAGTCAGCATTTTTCTTAAACTGGAATTTGTCTCAATTACCGATGGCTTCTCCTCCATCAGGCTGACAGCTTTGATGTCTTGCAACACCTTACGAAGAATATCGCGCAAGAATTCCGATTTAACATCTATATATGGTGTCACCTCCTCGGACTTTCGGTCTAATCGCGTTGTTAATAGACTTTCAGTCTGACGTACAAGGGGATAACGTACCAACGTGTTCACGGACAACGAATATAAACTCATCATGGTCATCTAGATCATTGCTGGTCTCTGTCGGCTCCGCAATCTTGTATTTGCATGCTTCTTTGTCCCAACTAGATCAGGGTCAGTCATATCACTTGTATAAATTGTGCGGCTAATGGCTCGTACGTTTCCAAGACTGTCCTAAACTTGAGTGTCGATTCCCGAGAGGCCATTTTCTCGGAATTCTCGTGAGAACTGGGAAGCTGTACTGCGTTGACAATCTCATCAATTGAGTCTGCCCGCTCTTTTAGTTGCCCTGGTGTCACATGTTGAGTTGAAGCTCTGGTATCGCCGAGAATTCCCCCGTTTGCAACGCCGCTCGTCCCTGGAACACAGGCATCAACGTCAGACAGGAGCCTTTCAGTGACTGGCGACTGGACATTTTGTGAAGTCGTGCCGTGTGCTGCACATGCCCACTCCTCAAATGATTTGAAATAATCCGGAGAAGTGAGGATTGGGCTTGTAAGGTCAATCGCCCTTGCCGGAGCCGCATGTTCTGAATGGGGCATATCGAGACTGTGGGTTGATACGCGCTTAGCAATATGTAGCCTCTGTATTGAAAAAAGTCCCTCACCTTTCCAATACCTCCGTGGCCTTAGATTGCAGATATGGAAGGATACCACATTGTTCAAAAGATTCTTGCCTTCTAATGCCTGCAATCTCCAGCTCTAGGAGACCGTCGTGTCTGAGGAATTCGCCGAACTTGCGGCCGCGTTCCACCAGATCCTGAGAGGTTTGTTCGTGATTGGGATGGTATTGGAGTGGAAATGCATCAAGGGTATGAATCAATTTGCATCCGCGAAACTTGACGATGCCCAACTCGATTCCTACTCCTCCGAGTTCGTGTCCGTCATGGCCGAGATAATGACATTCGAGTTTGAAATAGGTGACACCTTTCTGTGTGACCTCTTCACCAGCATCAAAAATAACACATCGAGATTTTTGCGAGCCGTAACACTTTGCATACACATGGCATCCCGGTTTGAAGAGCGCCTCGAGAAGATCATAAGTGATCTCCCCGCGCTGTAATAATGGCTCGAGACCCTCCAGAGTAAGGGCATAGGCTGTCTTGAGGTGGTCGACGAGTAAGCGAAGATGCTCATGGCTGGTCGGGTCAATACTCTTTTTGCGTTGCAATTTGCCGGCAGCTGTCCAATCCGCGTATGCTTCTGGATCCTCTGGAGAAGGGACAACTGGGCCGGGGAAAATGACTCCGTTGTCAGGAACAGTGAAGGCTCTCCTAGATGGACGGTCGCTGTCGCCTGGTTGCTCCAGCTTGGACTCTAGTTCTGGCAGAAAATGGAACAAAACTATCTGCTCAATCTGTCCTCAAGGTTAGCTTTCAACATTTCTCAAGGCCTTGAGTTACTTACTGATGGCTTGGCTTCCCTGACGCTGACAGCCCTCACATTCTCAAGCACGTCTCGCAGGATGTCCCGCAGGTTCTCCGACTTCACGTCGATGTATGTGGTCGACTTTTTTGATTTCGGATCTGGATCAAGATGAGTCTCTGTCTCTCGTCGGGATGTTCTCCATACATACCGATATGTTCACGAACAACGAATACATATCCACCCAAGTCATCATTATCTGGTTCAATCGATTCGACAACCCTGTATTTTGAGGTGTCCTTGTCCCAGCTATTCTGCTGTTAGTGATGCCTAGTAACTATACGAGAAGAGCAAACGCATACATTTCCAAAACCTTCTTGAATTCTGCCTCGCAGATTTCGGGAATGTCTGGCGATGGAATGTCTTCGATATCGGTACACCCACACTGACTTGCCGTATCAGCAGCCTGCACCAACCGCTTCTCCAATTCATCTCCATCAAGCGGCGGCGTGGAGGGTCCGAAAGGCAGCCCACCGGGCCATGTGGCCGGGTTGGACAAAGCCTTTTTCACCAAGTCGGCTACAATTGGCTCCAGTATGTTTGGCAAAGGTTTTCTTCCAGGGCCCTGCTCAATGACTTGGGGGACCGTAGGGAAAGCGTTAACGTCTTGGTGAGTAGCAGCCATATTGGTGACTTGATGGACGATTGGTAAAATGAACTTTGGAACACGAGAGTTTGAGAGTCAATGATAACAACAAAAGACGAATTCATGAGGAAACATGCGCCCTTTTATGTCTGCAGCAGAGTGTACTTTGGATATAGATTCCCTCTTGCCATCCTGTTTCGACTAGCGGGGGGAGCATACTGCGGGATGCATGGACATGGTCTCGATGTATGATCTGTATGATATTATGCCGCGAGATGCGCGATGGAGGGCTCGAACGTGTTTGTTTGTACGGGCTCCAATTAGAAACTCGCGTATTTCTTTGCTCTCATAAGTCTCCAATAGCATGTCTTGATTCATTGACGTTGGTTTTACTTTTGGACTGCATTCATACTATCTCTAGATTTCCTCTTGTCTTGTTTCGGTCTGTCTCGTTCTGTCTCGTTCTGTTCCGCTTTGTCTAGTCTAGCTTTGTTCCGACACATCCCACAGCTCATTTGTCTACCTAACCCCGAATATCTCTTATATTCTCTCGACTAAAAAGCCAAGAAGGGATAAAGATAATGTCGGTAGATAAATCCTCCTGGTCTGTCATGTAAGATGCGGAATTTTCTAGAAGCTGTCGTCTTGCTGCCCGATTGCCCCCAAGAGACACTTCCCGTCACATGAAGAGGGGCTTATTGCCCCACCCACGAGACCAGACTCAAGAATCTCCTTCAGATAATAATTTTGCTGTAATTCACGCAAGTCGACCGAGGCCATTTATGTCTTCTTTTCAGTTTCGAGGAATTTCGACGAAAATCCATCTTACTTCCCGTTTCACCACTCACTAGCACAAATGACTACAACCCAGTTCTACTCGAGAATATCTTTGGATACCGGGGAAGATGATGAGATCTTGCAGAAAGCTAGAGAGGTCTGCTACCATTGTCAATATGTTGCAAGACGAGTGGCACTAACGTAGATATGATCTAGCTAGACACACAACTCCAGGAAGGCCAAGTTGAAATCGACAGTCAATGGGTTCCATATAACCTCAAAATGATACCACAGCACCCGAGAGATCGTCTGATTGTTTTCCGTCCTCAAAAATCTCAACGACTTTTCGGATGCATCAGGGTGTACAAAGCCGGGACCACTATAACAGAATGGGATGTATACGACACGGAGGGAACATTCATAGGGAAAATACCGAAGAACTGCACCTGTGAAGCGATGCTTGTGGAAATAAAACTCATCACGCAGAAGGATACCCAGAGTTAAATATAACTGGCAAGCTATGTTTATCGCCTTCTGCCACGGCTTTGGTTCGCGGAATCGACAGGATAAGTGAGCCAACACGATCCTGCGTTGGAATTGTGAGGATGGCCGAGTGCTGCTGAGAATCTCTTGAAGCCTTGTGGAGATCGTAAAATTTATCCAAAAGGTCTGGGGGAACAAGAAAGGCCAACTCCAGAACTTCACCATTCCCAGACGGCATGGCTCTCCCATTCTCACTCCCGATGGTGTATGATGTTGCTTGTGGTTCAATTCTATTGTTGTATATATTTGGCGAACTTCGACTTCCATTACGGAGCCAAATTTCAGTATCCTGGTTGCATGTCGATTCTTGGCTCCTCGTAGCGACATCAGCGGCTGATATTGTCGGTTCGCCAATAGCCACTGGTGATATTGTATCTCTGGTCACGTGATATGTAGGTACGTGCTGTGCGGTAGAGGCCACCATCCCATCCGTCTCCTGCAGTGGGTCTTGATAGATCAGTAACGTATTTCAATATCTTCCATGTTGGGTCCCTACAAGATGTTGATGGAGTGACGGTTTGTACTGGAGAATCAATACCAGGATCCCGGTCTTCGTGGGAACTGACACTCTGCAATTGAAAATCTTGGTTGTTCGGGTCTTGCCAAAGACGGGTAACCTTCTGCTTCAATAGCTTCGAAAAAGTTGTCCTTCGCGACCATCTTCCCAGCTCTTCATAAAATCCCAGATATGTAATTTTCGGCACATTTGATATGGCGTACACAACTATGCAAAGAAAGAGGATCTCAAAACCAGCAATCTTCTCGACTTTGAACGCGAATTCTCGGGCATGTCTTCGTACGTGAGTTCGGGCTCGAGATTTTCCATTGGCTGAACTATTGTTCAGAAGGGCTTTCCATGCTTTTAATTGTTTTCTCTGGAGGACGGTCAAGGGGTTGGGGTCTCCATTTTCAAAGAGTGGAAGCAGTTTCTCAAGCTTCTGGAAAAAATTTGCTGCATCGCTCGCAGATTCCATAGTCAGGGTACTCTTTCAGTGAGGAGGTAAGGTGATTGAGAAAGGAACGAAACAAAACGAAACGGAGCGAAATATATGAGCATGGCTTTGGTGACTCGCCTGTGTCTGTTCCGCCCGTCCCAGCCAATTACGGACAATTACCCCACCTTTATTCTTGTATCCTTTCGGCCTGTTTCGTTTTGCTTCGTTCTGTCCGGTCGTCATCCATGTCGAAAGGTGCATTAGTTCTTCAAGCTCATCCAATCAAGACAAGGCGACCTTCCGCAGATTGCGCGAGGAAACTAGGGGACAAGGACATGACAGGCGCTTCAGCCTTGCAGTAGGACGCTCAGGTCCAAGCGGACGAATCAGTCCCTCCTGCATACTTGGATTGAACCCTGGGACCTTCCTAGATATTGCTTCGAGGATAACTATCAAAGAAACTAAACAGAGCTTGAACCTAATCCTTGTGGGCTATTTTCTGGCTCTCAGTTCTGCTCGGATAACCGCCATTGAAAAGGCGATTTCGTCCCTTGTGACTTCGATCCACTAGCTGCAAACTACTGGTCAGCAATTGGTTGCCTGATCATGAGTCAAAACATGGATGTCGGCGCCTAAATCAGAGCCTATTACGGAGTACACCTCGCTCTCACGATTAATCGATGTGATTAGTTGTCGCTTTCTGCTTCCCGTTCAATTATCCTTGACTTTTGTCAAAACGACTGGATTCTGTTGAAAGAGTACAGGAGCTACAGTAAGCGCCATACACGGACTTTGCTTTTATGACCCACAACACCTCCAGAGTGTGGGCAAGAGAATTGAGAGATAAGTACCGGTAAGACGCAGAACTGTCCAATGAACAAGGGATTCCAGGGAAGGTCAGATGTGTTGTATTAGTTCCCATGCAGGAAGCGCTTTTCAGACAGCGCTGGCGTGACGCCGACTTTAAGGACGCTAATGCAACGTGATCGAAATCCTTCAACGAACTCGCAGCCAGTATAACTGCAAAACGCAGGTCGAAGCTGCAAGACTAAACTTGGACAGAGTGAGGTGCCTTTAACTGACAATTTCATTCACTCACGTTTCGAAGTCCAAGCGCAACCCCACCTCAGCGGCAAGAAAACTAGTGGAAATGCGAGTTAACACCAGAAGTTCAAACCAAAAGCTAGATGTATATAAGGTACCCCGAGAAATGTATAGGCTTTAGAACCTTTCTACTCAATTGCCCTCTCGACTACGTCTCATCTTGGATTGCCTTCATCCAGCTTTATTATTTTCGCTTTTCTTCCAGCACTGCCCTTGAATTGTCGCTCGGTCCTCGTGCGAGAATGTCAAAGATCTTGGGATCGTTTGTTCAAAAAGCCCAAGCTATCAAAAATGGGCCCTCTAAATTCTCTGGTGCCGCTATGGAAGGCAGTCGCCTTATTCCTTCCAGAACTAAGGACGCCGATTTTCAGCTTCGCATCGATGCTGGTCATTACGATACAGACTCGAAGAAATTGAATGTCGTTTTGCAGGTTAATTCGCAAGCCAAAAGCCCGGTTCTGAAAGACTGGGTCAAGAAAAACACAACCCACGCAAAGCTCGCAACCGCGGCGTTCGACACCGCTGCTGAGGACAAACAAGCAGAATACGAGAGGGTGCTCCGTGATCTTGAAGAGAAAGGCAAGAAGAACCTCGGATGAGCGTGGTGAGTTTACCACAAACTTCCCAAGTGCATGGTATCCTGCAGCTAACCTGGAGGCTCGTTGATTACGACGTTGTGCAGCCATAATAGGGTATCTGGTGTGGTTGTGTCTGATGTTTTGTTCCCTATGTGGCACGGAGATTCGAACAACTTCACATTTATTATTAGACTGCCAAGCACATTGTTAATTCTTACATAATCTCTCCAAGTAGTAAGTTAACTAGTTAGGATAATAAGGTGCAACGAGGAAAACTATTTCAAGTTGGCTGTGGGTCCGGTAACCGCCAATACCATTACATAATCAATTTCGGCTCGAGCAACCAAGTTATCAACCCCCTTGATGACGTTGACGGTGACATGAACACGCGCCCTGGGAACGCGGGTCGCTTTTTGCTTATGGAATGAGCTAGAGATATCTATCCTCAGCCCCCCCAGGCATACTAGTGTTCCATGAGCAACTTCTCGACGGAGGTCTATAAATATAGAACCAGATGCCGCCGACTTTGAGACATTCTTTGTTTTGGGCATTACGAAGTCAACTTGGCCGCCCTTCATCTCTACCCTTCCTTTCCCCGTCATCTTCTTTGATTTCTCGTCTGCAGCCTGCCAACAGCATGACAATCTCAGCGGCGAGTACGATGGATACGGGGTTGGGAATGAGTGAGTCTTTTGTTCTTATAGTATGTTCATTTCTCGCGTTAACGTGACTCTAGAAATCGAGCCCCATGCCTACACGAGCGGTCGGTGGTTGCGGCGTGATAAACTGGAGACTGATTCGCGCTATATCCGATTCGACTTTGGTGCTCTTTGCCAGAAGGTCATCGAGCTATGCCCCGGAGCAAGTTCTATAAATACTTGTCGAAAAGTTGAAGGAGGCTTCAACAGGGTCTTCATCTTCACCCTGAACAATGCGAAGACAATCGTGGCAAAGCTCCCATTTCGGCTGGCGGGACCTGCAAAGCTGACCACTATTTCTGAGGTTGCTACTGTTCGCTACTGTAAATTCATCGCGATTCCTCGCCGATTACCCAAACGCTGACCAAGCTATGCATTTAGTACAAGCGAAGACAAATATCCCCATACCAAAAGTTCTCGACTACAATCATGACGCCAGTGATGGAACAAATACTGTCGGCAGCGAGTATATAATTATGGAACATGCAACTGGCGTTCCACTATGCGAGAAATGGCATGAAATGGCTGGCGACCAGCAAGTTAGGTGCATAGATGCAATCTACCGGACAATAAAGGAAATTGTCGATTTAGAATTCCCAGCGTTTGGGAGCATTTACTTCGACGATACTCTTGATTCTGCCAGCAAACAACTCTTAGGTGATGGCTTCTGTGTTGGGCCTCACTGCGGTACTAGATACTGGGACACTGATGCTGGGGAAAAGAGGTATTATCATTACGTGGATGAAAATCATGGGCCATGTAAGTTGCGGCGAAACTCTCGTTAATAGGCAATTTTACTTACCACCAGAGGTTACTAGGGTTGAGTATTGGCGAATATTGTGACGGTCTTATTGACGCTGGTCTGTCGCGAGTCCCTCCAGTGGATATCGATCTCGAGAGGAGACCGATCTATCATGGATTACCCAAAACGCATTTGGCTCTTCTAGAACGTACCCGTTCTGTGCTAAAGCAAATGACCGTGGATGCTCGAATCAGTAATTCCGCTCGACCCTTATTGTTCCACCCGGACTTGCATATGAGGAATATATTCGTTTCGGAAGATAATCCTTCTGCTATCACTGGCATTATTGATTGGCAAACAGCTAGCATCGAACCAACGTTCTGGTACTCAGATGAGGTTCCGGACTTTGCAACAGGGAGTGAGATATGCGCCACAGCTTTTGAACTATCTTCACAGTTTCTCACACCAAAACTCTCAGGCCCGAGACTGATGAATGATAACCTCTTTCGACCATTCCGTTATTGTTATAGAACATGGAAGGATGGTGCAGTCGCCTTACGTCATGAGATGATTGCGACTGCTCGGCTTTGGAACGAGCTGGGATTTGAAGGTCGATGTCCTTATCCTTTACCCACGCAGGAGGAACTTGAGAACCATGAGAAGGAGTACAGACTCTTTGAGGCGGCACAGCATCTGCGAACTGATTTGTCCGGCTTGCTAAATACAGCATCAGACGGATGGATACCTCCTGATGGTTGGAAAGCGGCACAATTAGCTCACAAGGAACTCTTCGATGGGATGTTGCAGGCTGTTTTAACGAACGCTAATTCGGACGATGAGGAGCCGGTAAAAGACGAAAAGACTCTGAGGTCAATCTGGCCATTTGACAATGATCAATGAAGGGAGTTCTTTTAACCGATGTAATTGAAAGGACTGGTCGCTTGGCAGGCAGATAGCCAATATACAGCGCCTCCCTCCTCCAAGCACTTAGTAGGCTATGTCAGTGTAGCCGGGATAGCCTTCACTCTGCCCTCCTTCCCTGTATCTCGTAACACGTTCCAGCCACTACGGAGCCCAGCCAGGCGCCACATAAGTAAAATAGAACCGTGGGCGCTTCAGTTTCTTCTCCTTATTGACCTGCCTGGTGTTCTGATGCGGGCTATCTGACCCTAAATTATTGCGCCCAGGTGTCGCGGTTGTTACGGTGGGGGCGGTGTACCTGAATGGATTCGATCGTCTACACAGGGGTCTTCCTGTGAGGTGGACGCTGTGTGTCGAGATCACAAGAGACGCGAGCATCATTGGAGATAATATTTGCGAAATCATCAGAAACGGGAGAGCGTAGCTAATTTAGGCAGGGCAGCAAGAAAGTCCTTTTGTTTTTGTTTTTTTTTTCAGGCCACTTGATACCTCAAAAGTGAAGGGAGGCTGCTCGTGAGTCACCGCTTCTCAAACCTCTAAGCAGGCCAGCCTTATTGTGGTGCGTAATGTCTCCTACGACCATAATTAAGTTGGTTTCAGCCTCTTCAGCACCGATTGATGGTTGCCAATGAATACGCGCTCTGCTCATGTGGAAGATGGCCAGTGTTGAGGGAAACCAAAATATATAAATAACAACTACGGTTGAGTTCAACAAGAACATCTCCCTCATCATTTTATTCACCTCATTCACCTCATTCATATAAAATAGTCCATACTCACCATCACTATCATCCAACATCCAACATTCATCAGCAATTCCCAATATGTCGCGATCATTCTCAACCACCATGCGGGCAATGCTCGATATTATTTGGAAAAACACCAAAGCGAACCCAGAGTACGATGCGATGATTACCCGCTCAATCGAGACACACCCGAAACTGAGTAAATGGACTGAGAAGGTCGAAGTTGCGTGAGTAACGCAGATCGGTGCAAAACAAGTATCTTGCTTATCATTTTGCTAGGGGCGACGAACATGGCTCTAACGCAGACCCTGACCTGCGCGTATCGGGGCAGATATTCAACAAGGAGGGAATGCGGATTACGTCGGGGCATTGGTACAAAGACGGGCGAGTGGTGTATTCGAAGAACACCTTCAATAAATGATTTGACTAGCCATGAAGAGGGGCTCATCTAGCGAAGTATTATTCTGTCTGATTTAGTTAGTAGGGCTTTCTGAGAATGGATATGTCAACGGGGCATGTAGATCTCCATATTGCTATTTCGGGTACCCGTAGGTGACCCAGCAATCCGCCAAGACCAAAAGTTTAGTATATTACGGAAATACGTATGAAATATTCTCATTCATACATCAAAGCTCCTGTAACTTGCATATATATTACCGTTATTTACTTTTCTTGGCGGGGTTTGGATCCGGGGGGGGTGTGTGTGTGTGTATTTGTTTAACGGCCGAGGCACGTGCCCCACCATCCCCTATTGGGGCAAAGGCCGTCATAACTATTTACTAGTTCTAAATACATGTAATAGACTCTTTGGCGCGTTCACATAGCTGCCGTGGTCAAAAGGTCAATATACTGAAATTCTTCCCAAACAAAAACCCTATATCCCGGGTCCCTACCCCCGCGGTGTTGCAGTTCCTTGAGGTAACCACTTCCTCAAGTATATAGGATTTTGATGGCATGGAGGGAAAACAACCCAAAATCCAAAAAGGAAAACAGGGAAAAGAAACCTCCACAAGTATAGATAGTCGGAGGAGCGGTAGTGATCCCACTCCTAAGGGGCTCCGAGGAGCAGTGTAGTCGGGGGCTCAGATAGAGATCCGGGTTATCGTAGCTCATGAAGAGCGGAGGTCATAGGCCCGTAGGCTGGTGGAGAGGGACGTGAAAGCCGTGCGGTCGGCCGATAGAGGAAACGAGAAAACAATCGAAAGGCGTCAGTATCTGTTCGTGGACGGCCAGCTCTCTCGTGTTTGGCGCAGAGCGTTTGGTATTCGTGTCCAACCCCAAGGGATGCTAGGTTCACAAGGAACCCATAATCGCCGCTCTGCTCTTGGCCATCACCACTTGAGTAATGTTACCAGGCTGCACCACGAGGATGGCAGAGTCGGACTTCGCAGCCCGTTTGGATCGGGGTGGAAACCCAACCCGCGATTTGCGAAAGGGGCATGTAATCAAAAATCACATGACGAGTTTTCTGTTGGTTCGTGCATGACATTGCACTTATATAAACCCGCCTCCCCTGCTTTCAATACGACCAACAGAAGTCAACGCCAGAGTGGGCAGCGAGTAACTTACTCATTTCTCTGTGGCCATGTATCTTAGAAGAATTATTCAGTCCGTTCCCTGCAAACCCTCCCATCTCCCGGCAAAATTACTCCCTACGGCAGATCTGGTCGAGGAAGAGCACACGGCCCATTATGAGCCTCAGCACTTTTATCCTGTACGTCTTTATGAGATACTCAACAACCGATACCAAATGGCCGCCAAAATAGGCTGGGGAACAAGTTCGACAGTATGGCTAGCACGCGATCTCCACCAGTATGTGAAGATTACCTGATAATATATTCAAGCCTTGTCTCACTATGTCATAGGTGGCGATGGCTTCCGCCCCGATATGTGGCCATCAAAGTTAACGCAAACAATTATGAGTCTCAAGAATCCGCGGAGAAGGAGCTGCGCATTACTGAGCATATAACCAAAGCAAACACCCAGCATCCAGGCCGCAACTTTGTCGCCACCTTGTTAGACTCGTTCCGTGTTGCTAGCCCGGGCGGCACTCATATTTGCATGGTCTTCGATGCGCTTTGTGAACCACTCTGGATGCTGAAGCGTCGTTTTGAAGGAAACACCATCCCTCTCGACGTCTTGAAACCGGTGTCTAAACTCATACTAGAAGGACTACAGTACCTCCACACCGAATGCCACGTTATTCACACAGGTACCTAGTCATTCAACCGACCCACTCCTAGAATCGGTCACAGCTAACGGACAAACAAGATCTCAAGTCCGATAACATCTTACTGGCCCTACGCAACCCGTCTATCCTGGAATCGGTCGCACAAGATGAGATGAACAATCCCTCTCCACGGAAACAACTGGACGGTCGGGACATATACCTATCTCGGAATTACTGGGGACTGTCGCCCGACGAATTGGGTAGATCGGTAATAACTGACTTTGGGCTTGCCGTGCGCGGTGACGGGCCCCCGAACAGCCACTACATCCAGCCAGAGGGATATCGGGCCCCGGAAGTTTGTCTCGGGGGCGACTGGAGCTACAGTGTTGACGTTTGGAACTTGGGAGTTATGGTAAAGACCTCGTTATCATAATCGCATCACCACTAATAGTCTATCAGCTTTGGGACCTGTTCTATGGCCGCGGTCCCTTCGACACACCACCGGACTCGTGCGGCTCAGGCTCAGCAGACGAAGCCCATCTGGGCAAGATAATTTCCCTCCTGGGGCCCCCTCCACCTGATCTTCTCGGCCGCGGAAAAGAAACATCTCGGTATTTTAACGCTAAAGGTATGCTAGTTGTGTTCCTATTTAGACGCAGCTAACTGATTTTATAGGACAATTCAAATTCCCCGAACTCGTCGGAAAAAAGGACCTGGTTTCTATGGCTAAAGAAATTGATGATGACGACGGAATGCCCCAGTTTGTAGACTTTATTTCTAGAATGCTGCGCTGGAGGCCCGAGGACCGGACCACGGCGCAGGACCTGCTTTCCCATCCGTGGCTTCCGCAAATGAGACCTGCGAATGGATGAGAATGGGCTTATCTGTACAGTAAGTTGCCGTACTTGTAATGTTATACTTTCCACAAATATCTATCACGGGGCGCAGGAGAGATCAAGGACAGAGCACCAATCGGCCACTGGTCAGCAAACAGAGTCTTGGGCAGTACTCCGTACTAAGTTCATGTTTGCATCGTTTATCATCTTGCATAATAGTATTTCCGAATTCCGGCATCTCCAAGGTCAACACATTATCATGAATTGCCTTTTCCTAGTCGTCGCGTGCTTTTAACAAAAGTCAAAAAATGTTTCGAAACCTTTTCCGCCCTATTTCTGGCTCTTCTGCACATTGGCGGAACCGCCGAGGTCTTTCATATGTGTCATCTCATTCCGTATTTCCAGCAACACTGTATCGTTTCCAAGTATGCCCCGAGTCAAAACTCTTTGACAAAAAGTTGGAACAGGACGATTGGGAGTGGGAAGACGGTATAGAAGTTGCAAGTGATGGATTGGTTTATCCCAAGATAAGTTTGGACGGTATGCCTCTATGCAGTGTTTTCCTGTTTCTGCTGCTCAGACAACGCCAGTGTCAAATGGGGCGCTCTTTATGCCAAACACCCACTTCATGCAAGAAGTGACACGAAGGTCATTTGACAATTACCTAGACGCTGCAGAGAACGGCCAGCCTGCAGCTAGTCCCCTTTACTTGTCCATCTCAAAAGGTAAGCAAGCGATCGTTGCTTGTATTAGAGCTGGATACTAACTCCGTAAAGGGACTGTAATACCAAAATCCTTCACCCTTTATCGAGAGCGAGACTCACGATTTACCCTTCAGCCCTCGTACCCTATGGCCTTGCAAGGTATGTCACACTATATAATGCGGCCTTCATACACCATTGCTAAGTATACAGCTCTCAACGAGGCTCTTACTAACTTCTATACCACGACTTGCACTTCGACGCCTCCAGAAGAATGGTTGGAAAAGAATCCCTACACTGAAGCATTTTTTGATAACTCTGAGGAGTGGATGGGCAGTTAGTCTCTATTATCTGTTCATATCTACGTTGATGTCTTGTCTTCCAGCGCAATACTCGGAAGGATGGAAGTGATTCACGAGTGCATAATACATGGTCACCATAGTGCGTAAGAATGCAAAGCTATATTCCACAAAAGTACTAGTATTGATTAATTATGGATCTTCGCATCTAACCTTCGACGAGCAAGAAAGAGAGTAAGTACTAGCATCAACGCGAAAGGGGTCAATTAAGGACCATGCGGGGAAGTGCACGGCAGAGCATGGAATATTGAACTTGGGGGCCGGTCTCTTATTCGCCTCTGCGGTTTGAACATCTTGCCGGCCGAGCTACAAACTTTAGGTTTCTCGACCAACGGCCTCGCAGCGATTTCATATCCCTTCCAACAAAACTCCGACAGAATTCCTTCTCGATCTGCTCCCATGGGAAGCCTCTGGCCACTAATTTCTGTAGAAGCTCATCTTCGACCGCTGAATAAGGCAGGACCCTACGGCGATTAGGGGATGAGAATGCCTCTGCTTTAGCCCTTGCCCTTGTTCGAGGGCCGCTGGCTGCGGCAACTTCAGCGTATCCTAACACAGTACACCCAGGCTTCTTTCGATTGCAACGCTTTAGTCGAGGGCTTTTGGATGTGATACACAAGGTAGTCTTAGTCACATGCTGGGTACCTCTATGTCCACACAGAGTAGGCTGCAATTCAACCAACTGGTCGGAAGGCTGAAGGGTCTTCGGTTCCGGAAAAGCTGACACGACAACCTCGCTTCCATCCGGGAGAAGTTGTTCCGCGGGCCCACTATAATCCTCGCTGCTGATATCGCCGCGACTTTCGCGGGACGACAGACCTGTCCCACGTAACATGGAAGTGGCTGAACTTGTCTCGTCATGACACGACCTGTCATCCATGCTTTGAGTGGCCACTGAAGCCTCACGAATCCCAGCACCGTGGTTGTTCCACACCCAAGAGAACAATGTATCCGGATGGGGCAAGTCGTCAGTGTCGATGCTGCCTGTCTCGTCACTGTCGCTTTCGAGCTCTGGGAACGTCTCTGAAAGGAAAAGAGATCACTGATAAGCATGAACCTCAGGCAGCAAGACGCGGTAAATCTGTACGAACCTTCACTGGACAGTAGGATGATGTTCTCTGTCTTGGGACTGCTAAGCGCCTCAAGTGATGGTGTGGTTGCGTGATGGACCGAAGAGACTTTGGGCTCGTTATTCACAGGAAGATATTTGCCATGGACAACGTGCTGTGTTGCTGTAGTGCAGACTGGGGTTGCAGGATTGCGGGAAGTAGTATATGGATAGGAAAAGTACTTGGAAGTGGGAGATTTTGGGGGTAGTGGATGGTTCATGAGGCTTGAGGGACGTGAAGCAGGGAGCTTGCAGGGCAAAGGAGAGCAAAGCAAAGGGCCGTTGTAAGAGACCTGGCGATTCATCCTGAAATATGAGGAAGGTGGGAAACAAAGTGTGATGTTAAGGAAATCAGTTATGCTGCCAGCGTAGCTGTTTAACTCGAGACGGACCAGGGTATTTATAAGACGCAGATCAGGCAACAACTGAAGTCCCAAGACCCATTGTTGGGGCTTTAACGAAGAACTACACCCCCAAAGCCAAATTACCGGCGAGTAGCCCGATCCTGCACTCCTGCCCACGCGCCTGGGAGTCGAAATTGAATGTTGTATCCTTTTCACTTGGAACCCAGCCAATGCAATCGACCATTCCAAACAACTTATCGGGGCCAACCCAAGGGAGTAATCGAGCATTGCCTGTAAAGAGTAAATGCTGGATGTAAGGCGCGAACTCGGCGAAGTATCAGGTCAGCATGGGAGCTCGACAATATTCCACAAGAAACACTGCATCAGCAAATGGCCGTGCTTGTAACATCATTCTTTCCAGAACTGTGTATCACGGGGCGCAGCAGACCGGAAGATCGAGGATAGAGCACCAATCGGCTACTAGTCGGCAAGCAAGATTCCGCGAGAATGTGATCGATGACGATGACAATGACGGTGGCGAAGATAGCCGGCAGAGTCATGGATGAGGCATTTATGCTATTGGACATGCTCCTCCAAGGCGCAATCTCGTCGCGATCTATACAATCCAATCATATTTCACAACACGCGAGATCAACATGGCTGGGGCGAGAACAAAGACGCAGGACAGGCGACCGCCGGAAAGGGGTCAAGAGGTGGGGGTAGGCGCAAGGCGTAACGCGTAATCAACCTTGGAGCCTGTTGCTGTTTTGGTTTTGGAGCGTCAGTCTCTTTCTTGCATGAATGAGGAAAGACAAAAGGGTAGACACCTTAGAAAACCAGCAGGAAAAACGAGGTCTCAAGTAAACGCAATCTTTTTGGCAGTAGAGGCTGCTGGAGGAACTGAAAGGGACGGGAAAAGAAATCAGCTCAATGATCGGTCAAAGCCGACGGGGAAGGGAATCTGGAAGTGGAGGCGACGAAAACAGGGCGCAGCCGCAATTTCCGACAAGAAAAGGGGGGGGTCCATTTTTGGAGGGTGAGATGAGCGGGTAGGTACGAGGGCGAGTGCATGGGGTGAGTGCAGAATATGGGAGGGGGTATTGAGGAAAAAGAAGAAATTGGGAGGGAAGAGGGTCGGAACAGCGAGGACGGTTCTTATATATTCAGAGGAGCTGGCGGGCGGTGATGACAATAGGCGTATCCGGCGGCTAGGCCGAAAAAGGTAAAACTAACCACAAGAGGGAATTCACAGGTCAATTCACAGGTCCTCGGATTACAAATTAAATGTCCAAGAAGCCTGAGGCGCTACCGCTCAGGATCCGCAACAATTGGCACGCGACACGACCTCGGGTATAGTCAAGACACAAGCTGATGCTATTAGGAGTTCGCTTGGGTTCTGTTGGATGGGCAGGGATTCTGAGATGGCTGCGGGGGCTGCGGGGGCTAACGAAAGCTTAGCTCCGCAGTGGCCCGCAGCTGTTCTTTCTGCGGTGGAAAAGGGGGTTTCATTGACCCGTTTGGGGTGCGCGCGGGTACGAATTGAGTTTAGCTTATTGGCCATGTACAAGAGCCTGGACAGATGCGGCCACTAAGACTCCTTCCAAACAGACAGACCCTTCGTACCAAGATCTGGGCGCCGCAGTACTAAAAGGTCAAAGTGGGCATATGCGCTTGTCTTATGATTGAATAGGGTATGAGACAACCTTTCCGGAAGGTATACCTCTCCATGAGGAGATTAACATGATGTATTCCGTCTTATGGACCTTTTGCTTTCATGTGGGCCCTCACGTAGCTAATTTACTCACAAGAGGATCCTCACAAGAAGGTTGCCCTTTCAAGAGAGCCCTTCTGAGTCATGCTTTCCAAGTTGGTCTTATTCACATGATGGCCTAATCATGAACGTACTATCATGAACACCTACTTATGGCGTAATACACGAGATAGTCTACATGCCCTGGATAAGTACATAGGAAATATCTCTCAAGTAGTAAACTGCTCTGAGAGGTTTCCCTCAAGGCGATATGGTTCATGTTTATAAGAACCTCTTGAGTTCAGCCACATATTCCTAAATCAGACCTAGAAGAGCGTTCATAATTCCTCTGATGAAAGAGAACGGTGACGTTTAGGAGAACTTGGCTCAGACCCGGGGAGACCACCTCCCCAGCCAACAACAGAAGCTGCCTGTCCTTGGTGAGTCTTCCTTCAGTCGCAAGTTTTTTCTCTTCATAGTCAGAGATCACGAAGATCGCATTATTGCCGTTGACAGTTGCCGCGCGATAACATTGGGCGGGGCTGAGGCTTTGTAGATTCTAATTGTATAGCGAATAGTTTTTCCATGTATACTTCCTCGCAGCTCGTTCCACGGGCGATGGATCTGAGGGATCGACTTGGAAACAATCCGACCGCCTCCATTCCTCTTGTTCAAAGGTCCAGAAGGAAATTTCAACCTGTCCTGGCGGCAATAGCAAGCCCGCCACGCGTATGCCCAGCATCACCGGTAGGAGTGGGACTAAAAAGATTCCCTTCATCATCTCGGGTACTTAGTCCTCCAACATCCCGCACGTTAAGCTCTGTTTGTCCCTCATGATGATGAACTGGAGGTGGGTGTTGAGTAGGCTCTGGAAAAACAGTCAGTGCTGAATCGGCATAGAGCATTGAGCATTAACCTATTTGATACTAGCGTATGGCCAGTGATGCGCTAAACCACATCTATCTGTCCCCAGAGTCTCAATTGTCAGTTCAGGACGCGGAGACAGATATTCCTTTGAATAAAAGGTAACGATTTATGTAGTGAACTCACTACATCATCATGCCAGCGCTGCAACATTGTGCTCAGATATTTTACAGCCGAATCAAGGTACGCGTCTACCTGGCGGATCACCGGGGTTAGCCCAACCCCTTCCTCTTACCCCGTCGCCCTCGCCGTATGAAATTGCCTTGCAGGAGGCTTCAACGCTATGAAATCCCGCGGGGTTCGACAATCGGCGCCTCAAGCAGGACTCCCGCCATAAGGGCTGTTATGACACTTCCGAGACGTGCATCTAGACGATCGCCACTGTAACTACTGCAATGAATCGCTGGACAACGAGATGTATTGGCGAAGACAAGCATGGCTTAAGTATCAGATATCTCGGGGACTATCCTCGTGATCTTCTTTGAGTGAAGTTATGCGCATGGCTCTTGTACGGCAAGTATAGTAACATGAAATAAGCTATGGAAGGAATAGTCTAAGCATGCTTGTAGAAATGAAACCTCCATTGACCTCTCCAGATCCTTAGGTCTCCCTCCTGTACGCACACGGACCTAGGGATGGGATTCAACCCGCTGTGACGGATGAGATTGGGTCAAGGAGAAGTCTCGTGACCAAAGGCTGTCTTAGGTGAGCATGGATGCCTCAGGGAGACAGCGATTCAGCCCATCAAATTCACGTCCACCCTCCATACGGCGACTCGCTTCTTCAACCGTCCATCCATCTTGGAATTCAATGTCTTTTCACATTCGTTCTCGATCGCGCTCGATCTCGGCCAATAAATCCGCCGCGGAATCCCCTCAAAGGACACTGGGAACGAGCCATTGCACCACCTTTGGCTCAACGGCTGGCCGCCCTGGATTTGTCAACCGAACGACACTGATTGCTCTGCCCCCTGAAATCGTCTTAAATATTTTAAGCCATTTGGAAAATCTGGATAATCTTCTTTCTACAATACTTACCTGCCGACGCTTCTTCTATGTCTTTCAGGGAGCACAACGGCCATTGATTCAGTCGACTTTCGCTAGATACACCCGGTTCAAGTCTCACCATAGTGTCTACAAGGCGCTAATACCGCTCAGACGGGTTATTCAACGGACTATTATATGCAGAGACGTCGCACGACATATCTTCGAAACTGCATGGAGAGTTTTCAGACGCAATCATCTAGAGGAGCTGCTTATTCCTTTTGGAAGAGCCCTAGCATGGTCTTTTGTCTTGGACAACCGCGAGTCTGATGCGATCAGTTTGCTGCAACTGATTCAAGGGGGGTCGCAACCCTTTGGGTGGTCGACGAAAAGATTGTCACAGCGACCGATTCAACCCGTGCAGGAGCTATTAGAACGGCTACTCTCTGAGCATAATGAAGATCATAAACAGCATGGATATGCGGGCTTTGACTTCCCTCTACTCGAAATTCGGAGATTCAAACAGAACACCTCACCCATCATACTACTGAATGATGTCGAACGGACCACTCTCTTTAGGGACGGAATATTATTCAGAGACCAGTCAATTGTGGTGAGACATAGCGTACCTTATCCGCGAAAGACATACCTGACAGCCTCCTATCACGGACTTCGACGTTCCATACACAATGGGACCGCGGTCAGCATGGAAGCTCTCGCTCATCGACCCCCAGGTGTCCATACACTGCTCAGGTGGAGTGATCTTTGTATTGGCCAGGAACCGGCTGAAAAAGGGTGGGATTGAGGAACTTGTTCATTATCTTACTATAAGCGTCTTGTATTAAGAGTGCTAGGCCATTTAAGCGAACGTATTTCTTATTTTGTATGGAAGGGAAATCAGGACTGCCTTTATTCAAATGCGGCTGGCTCACAGAGTTGCAGGTGATAGATGTCCCCCGCTCTATCTAGCGTGGCCAACCTATCCACGTGCAGGAACCTCGGACAATGGGAGGAAGCAGAGCGGCTGCAGGCACAAAAACTAAAGCTTGCTCGAAGGCTCCAACTAGAGCATCCTAACTACCGTCGCCTTTGCTTCGTATCCAGCCAGAAAATCGACGATGCCCTAACTTTGATGTGTTGGAGCACCAAGGTTTTTTATCTGCTTTCTAGACCTCTGAACTCCTAGTTCGCGACCCGAATTGGGTCGCAGCTAAGTCCATCTCCTTGACTGCCGTCCATCCCTCCGACTGCTGTCTATTTATTGACTAGGATTGTAATATGAAGTTGAAGACGGTACTTGAGCTCTCTATGATTATACTATATAGTCGCGTAGGAAATCTCAAACATTTTCTTGTTTGCGCAAGACTTTCCAAACAAGATCATGCCAAGCAAGGTCATATAATAGATACAACCTCAACAGATAGCTGAACAGGACAGAAGGATATGCTTATAAATCAGAACAGAAACTACAATCCAGATAATTGCGCGGCTTAGAGTTAATTATGACGCGGGCCCAGCTTGGTGTTGACTCGGTTATTATCCTGTTCAAAACGTGGAATCCGGGCAACGCCAGCGACTGCGCACCCGATGTTCATCGATGGCGTGGCGCTGGAACGCCATTTTATGCAATAATGTTACCTCACACCAGTTGCACTTGAGCGGCTCTTTGTTCAAATGAA
>JAPDEK010000198.1:0-20265 GCA_027569065.1 Aspergillus cavernicola
GACATAACTTTTGGAACCGTGGAAATAGACAGAAAACTCTGCACAATCCTCGGTGGTCGGAGGTTAGGATTCCGACTTCCTAATCGGGAAGGTGCCACATATGACTAGCGGTCACGTATAGTCGACAGTATTGGGGCCTTTTCTTTTCCTCTGTTCTGACTGTGCAGACAGATGCGTCCTACAGAAGCCCCCCGGGACAAAATACCTCCACCTTATGTTTTAGTCCAGCGGTTTTGTTATCTTATTGCAATCTGTTCGCTGCCATCTTATCATGGACATGATGAAATAGTCCATTCTTATTCTGTTGCATGAGACTCTCTTCGGGCAGTGTTGAGGCTTGTCTCGATTTAGCAAAATATACAGGTCTTGTTATTCACTTACTCCAGTAGTTTGGAGGGAAAGGCTTGTTTCTTTAATAACTCTTCACCTCACAGGTGGTTGCACAGGTAAGGTTGAGCGCCTCAAAGTTTCTTTAATAGACGGCTGACCTGTTAGCTACAAGTCATGGCGTATGGCTGTATTACCTTTCAGCAAGGTTTCAGCTCAGAGTTGAATAGATTGATTGCAATCCGTCTACAACTACTATAATGCCTTCGACTTTGCGGCATCGCACCCTGATGTAGACTCTTCCGAAATCATGTATTGGGGAAGCAGTCTCTCAGTAGCTTTCTTATATATCTATTATAACTACCTTAATTCATGTTTACTTCCTATATATAGGTTTCTGTAGGACGCCGCGCACTAAATTCAGATTATTGAGGTTTATAAAGGTGCATTAGCAGCCACGCGAATAATCGCAGTGTCGAGTCCCAGTACGCCCGGGTGGTTGCCGGCTCTTCTGTAAGCTATTAATGGAAAAGGACTGTTCATGTCTCACAGGCCGGTGTCTTGAACTTCTAAAAAAATCGCTGTAATTCGGGTTACTCAGCTTCCTTGTTCTTTCTCCACTGCATTAAGATCTCTGGCGACACATCCTAAGGCAAACTATACTCCAGCCAGACCCTGCAGAAAGTGACCTAATGGATACAATTATCTGAAAGAAAACGTGTAGAGACAAGGGAGAAGGGGTCACTGTTATTACATAGTTCTTTCACAGCCGGAATAGGGTGTACCAATACAGGAAGTTGTCATGCTCGACATACCAGCACACCTCTATTTTTGGCACCCAGCAATGCCGTACTACTCAACCCCTTCTTCCCGGCATGTCAAGGGATAATGTAAGGTGAGCTTTATTAGAGACATAATTTACGGGTACTCGCCCCATCGCTCTAGCAAGGTATGTCAGGCAACCGGTATGTCTGAGAACCCTGCATTACAGGAAAACCCCCAAGGCATGTGAACACCACTACAACCCCTTAGCTCAGCAGCATTTATATATTGAATGCAGTGATACTATAATACAGCCTCTAGAATTGCCAGTACATTGTGTTGGTCAGAACCAGGTTCATATCAAAAACCGGGAAGTCTTTAAGAAGTTACATGTTTCATTGGGTTGATTAGATTTGTTTGACCTGGTGTTGCTAGGGTCTTGGTTAATATGTTAATGTGATTTCCGAGTTTAGATTTGGCCGTTCCTTTGGATTAACTACTGACTCCCGCCATGAGGAGTGAGAGCTGCTCTGCGATCTTGCGATGTTTACAGCACAACTTTATATCTATTCCTTACTATGTTTCCCTCGCTGCGGTTCCGCAACAACAATCTGACTGGCGTTCTTCCCGCAATAGGCAAACATCTCCTCATGTACTGGTGGATTTTGGGACACATCCCCCCGCCTGTCTCTTGAAGATGATGTCAGGCTAATACCAGTTCCGCGAGGTAAAGTCTTCGGAGGCCTATCTCTGCATAAAACTGATACGCCACAAAAAGCAACTTCATCTGTACAGGGGCTCATTGCCGAAAAGAACGCCCTGAAGTGTCTCCCTGCCAAGCCAGACGAAGGTACCGTGCTCGATTTACTGCTTATGCTGCGTGCTAAGAAAAACCATGACATCTCTGGTCCCAGTGTCCTGGTTGATGAAGGATGCGCCTTTATTGTCGCGGTGGCGATACCACCGGGTACACTATGGAAGGGACCACGTACCTTCTTCTCACGCATCCGGAGTTCTTACAGCGGTTGTGTATGGAACTGGATGACGCCCTGCTTTGGATCCAAAATTTTGACCTGCACCGTGTCCTAAAGTTGCATTTGCTAGTGCGTATCATGAGATATACAGCTTCCTGGTAATTCTGTTCTCGCGGTTCGATATGGAGACTGTTGATACAAATGACCGAGAGATAGAATGGTATGATAACGTGTTTGCGAGACAGATGGGGCTAGTAAAGATCTGCTTGGTGAAATATTCTAGGTCTTTTAGTGTCAGAGCGAAGTATATGAGATAGCCCATAGCAAAAAGACTGTCTAGGGTGCACTGAGACAGTGAGCACAAAGAAAGTTACTTCGGGTGCCTACGTTCCACTTGCTGTCCAAGCAGAATGAGGAGCTTGACTGGATATTTTTTCCGAGGAATTGCGTTTGCTGCAAGCAGCGGCGGACTGTTCAGTGTCTGATCACGTCCTAGCTGATATAGCAAACTGCATGCAGCCGATTTTTGAACGCAGCGTAGCGTCCACTCGCTTGCCGCAGTATTCGACACTGGCTGGCATCAATTGATCGTTCCCAGCGGCTGATGTAGCATCCAATGTCAGACATACCCGTTTGCAAGTAAGGCCAAATAATCAAAGGAAGTGTATATATAAGAGCTGAGAAGGTTGATTAGTCCCCATCTCTTCTGCAACCCGTAATCTTGAGCAAATCAATGTTCCTAAGTTGAAGCATCATTATACCGAACATCCAAAATGAAGTACTCCCGCTGCGCCTCGCTTGGAATGCTGGGCTCTGCCCTTGCTTTGCCAACGCCTCAGTCTTGTGCAGCCGATGCGCCCACTACTATGTCCCAAGGCTTCCCTGGGTTTCCAACATTCCCAGCACCTCCCAGTGCCAACGGCAAATCCGGTACAGATTCCGCCCCCCCTGGCTTCCCTGGGTTTCCAACATTCCCAGCATCTCCCAGTGCCAACGGCAAATCCGGTACGGATTCCGGCCCCCCTGGCTTTGCTGGCTTCCCTGGCCCTTTCGGTTTTTCGGTCTTTGGCGGCTTTCCAGGATATCCAGAGGCCAATGCCTACTCACACCCTCCCTTGGGTACCCAAGCTAGCTCTACCGGTTCCTCTGACACTGCTGGTTCAAAGGCAAATTCTGCCCGCTTAGCAGGCCCACCGGAAGACTTTCCCGGATTCCCTGGATCCCCTGGCTTTCCGACCTCAGGCGGCGCAACCCCCAGTATTTCTGCTCTAGGAGGGTTTCCGGGCTTCCCCGGCGTCGATGGATCTCCGGACGCATCCGCCGGCCCAGCCCTCTTCCCTAGCAATCCCGGATTCCCTGGATCCCCTGGCTTTCCGACCTCAGGCGGCGCAACCCCCAGTATTTCTGGTCTAGGAGGGTTTCCGGGCTTCCCCGGCGTCGATGGATCTCCGGATGCATCCGCCGGCCCAGCCCTCTTCCCTAGCAATCCCGGATTCGCAGGTTTTACATCCTGGCCGGTTTCCTCTGCAACGCCGGCTGAAGGGACGCCCACGTCCGATGAACTAGGCGAGGCTATCAGCAGCACGAGCACGAGCACGAGCACGAGCACGAGCACAAGCACGAGCACAAGCACGAGCACGAGCACAAGCACAAGCACCAGCACCAGCAATCCAACTGACGCAGTCATCCCCTCCACTTTCCCCGCGGTTCCTGATTCCCCGAACTCCGCGGGGCTTTCGGGCTTCTCCGAGTTGCCTGATATCAACCCTGTGAGCGAACTGTCCACCACAGCGCTCGGTGAAGATACCGAGGAGGCATCATCTGTCTCCCACGAACTTGGCGCGACCACGAGCAGCAGCACCAACGAGCCAAGTACCTCAGTGCCTGTATCTCTTCCCGGCGCCCCAGCACCATCTGTAGTTGGTGAACTGCCTTACCCAACTAATACTCTCGGTTACGAGTGAGGGTGTCTGTGGTATTGGCGCCTGTGTGAGGCCGGCTCCTATGCACATCCGAACGAAAACCCCTCTGAGGTGCGAGGGGGTTGAATGGTGCGTAGTGGATGGATCGAACCTGGCAGCTGAGTCTTGTGTTTATTTGCTTTTCTTTGTTTCAGTATGTGTTGCTATTTTTGCTGGGGAAGGCAAGTTGTAGAGTTAGTAGTAGGGTGTTCATGTAATGTTATGTTTGTTGCAACATGCACAATGAACAGCTATTGGTAATATTTTATGGACTATTAACTCATTTGTTAACTACCTTCTTATCATGATTGATATATTCATTTGTAGATCAAGTCCTAACTTTCAAGGCATCCAATCAGAAGTTATATTCAATTGTATTCGAACAAACTAAAGGCAATATTCGATAGAACAACTCAGTTGGAGAGCCAACTGAGGATTACACGGAGTTTGATACAAGGTGTGTGATGTCTGCTAGCATCCTCTAATTAGGAAGGCAGTAAGCTGGGTTCAGGGGTTTCTCTAATAAGCTATCTAATCTTTTCTGATATCTGATATAACCTGATAATATACAACTCCAGTATTGTTGATGATATATATACACAGGTCATGAATATAGGGAATATAGGGCTGTGATATTACTAGACTTGTTAAACCCAACCCATGAAACCCGCCCCAACCCGCCCCAACCTGCCAAGAACTGGGTCGGGTCAGTGACTTTAATTACCTACTGGGTCATGGGTTCTAATTTACTACCTATAATCTAGTAGATTAATCCATAGATTACCAAGAAATCAAGTTAAATAAAATACAGTAATTTGATTATATATATATACTAATTATTAATAAATAACTATATCTAATATAGTAAGTTAAATTATGCTTGTTAAATATATAGATCAATACCTAATTAGATAGGGATCTGCATAGTTAGGTTTTATAGGTTTTATGAGTTAGGTTAGTAAGTTTTTAATAACCCATGGGTAGTTCAGGCAGTGCCTTGCCCATCCCAAAACCTAATAGGGTGGGTTGCCTCAGGTGAAAAACCCACCCCAACCTGTGGGTCACCAAGTCTAGTAATAATATATCAAAGATATTATAAATTTAATTATAGATAGAAGATAAGCTTAAGATATAGTTAGATTAATAATATAGAATAGTCTGATAAAGTTTAATACTATAAGGGTCCTGGACCTTGAATAGGGTGCAACCAGTATAAGAGGGTGTAATTCACTTAACAAAGAGGAGAATAGTAGTCGCGATAATAGTAACTGAGGATTTGAATAGTAGATTAACACTAAGATGCAGAATCTTCATCTTGTAACAGGGATTTATCCCATAGTATGCTTAGTCAGTCCAGGACTGACTAAGCCACAAAGTATAAGATTGTAAATATTTATATACATTGCTGAGGCCTTACAAATACTGTTTATAAATATAGTTTAATATAGCTATAATTAGAGTTGTCTGACCCAACCCATAAACCCGACCCAAACCCGACCCGACCCGCCAAGCCTTGGGTCGGGTTGGGATATCTAATAATCCATGACAGGTTAGGTTTTTTAGGGTTTAACCTGTGGGTTGGTAGGTTAGCCCATGGGTTGCTAAGGAATGCCAAGACTTCTTAAGCTCTAGCTAAATTAGGACTAGCTCTATAAATTAATTATTTAGGACTAGTGGCTTGGCATATTCCAGAGCTTTGATTACTATATTAGGCTAGCTTAAATATAAAAAACTAAAGCTTATAACTGTATTTAATCATATTAAAAAGATAATTCTAGAATTTTAAAAATAAATTTATAGTATTTTAATACTAGACTATATAAATTACTGATAAAATTTATAAAAATACTAAAAATAGATATTTTGTGGGTCTTTTTAGTAGGGCTACTAAAAATATACTAGATTCTTAGTAGTTAACATGCTAAAATATATATTATTATATACTTATATTTAAATTTTTATTTAAAGCTTAATAACTCTACTAATTTTAGATATTTTTTACTTTTTATTAAAGATTTATAATAATTAACTATTAGATTACCTAATAATAATTTTATTTTATTTAAAAATATCTATTTTAGTAATCACGGGTTTTTTGGGTTTTTTGGGTTAGGTTTTTTTATTTTTCTTTAACCCATGGGTGGGTTGTTGCCAGGGCAACCTGACCCAAAACCTGCTATGGGCAGGTTGCCTAAGGCTGAAAACCCGACCCAACCCGTGAGTTGACAAGTCTAGTCTTGATGAGGTTGATGACCTTGATGATGTTGAGAATAATAATATTGAGGATTTACCTGCAGACAAGGAGCAGGAAGAGGCTGATAATACTTTGGAGGAAGTTAATACTGTACAATCTCTAAGTTTATTATCAGGTCAGAGTCAACCAAGATAAAACCAGAGATCTAGAATTGGTACCAGGAATTATCATCATGTCAGATAAGGTCACTGGTTCTTCCAATGAACTAGGTCTGTTGGGATATTCTGCGAATAAGAGGGTCGAGGATATTGTAGTCCTATGATATTAATTATGGAAACAGCTTTGGAGATATTGCTAAACAGTAACTAGCTTGATTTCCAAAGATTAAAGACAGAGACTAGAACTAAGTACATGGTAAAGAGTATTTCTTATATATCTATATTCATTATATTCATCATAGTCCATGACTATGTTAACTATGTTCTATATCCAAGCTGTTATAGTCCCTGACTATATTAGCTATAACCATAATCCTAATCTATCTTAGTATTATATCACTTGATATAATCAGTCTGGCTTATTATTTCTCTGCTGTTATCACAGCCAAGGCTGTGGCACAGTAGGTTCATTAGCTAACAATAACCATGTTCTCTGACAATCCCCCTCCCTGAGGTCTTTGTTCCCAAAGACATAATAAGTAGTACTTTCCTGGTAAGTAATAATATTTTACAACTCACTTCTTTCTTAATATGTCAGTGCTGACTTGCAATATTATCTAAATCTAGTATTAACAAAGGCAAACTAAATTGTCAATTTAAAGAGAACAGTTTCTTGATAATCATCTCTTATATCTATTATTCCTGTCTCAAAAAGCCATGCATCAGACTTGAAGACTTGTCAAGATATAAAGAGTGTGTTCAGGCAGGTTGCAAGTATATAGAAGATTAATAAACATTCTCTAATAGTAAGTAGCAGTATCTCATAGATGCCCAAAGCAAAATCTGTAATCAGGAGAGCAAGGCTTGTGAGAAAGTCACAGCCCTCATAGCTTGTCTTAATTATTTAAAAAAACAAGATAATCTTCTGTGAAAACATGCAGGAGATTTCATCTCTCACAACATAAAAGAAATTAAGGAGCTTGAAAAGTTAGAAGAAAATAAAAAAAAACAAAAAGAATTAGATAAACAACAGGCAGAGCTTGATAAGGCTCTGCTGGCTATTTCTTCTTCTTTCCTGACCTATATTACTGCAGCCTTTTCCTCTTTGGCACTTGACATTTCAACCTTTGATCAGGACCTTCTTGACTAGTTCCTTGCAGGAATTCCTGAATCTTCTCAGAGCAGTTAAGGTTCTTAACCAGCTCCTATAAATTATTCTTATATAAGTAACCAGCCTATTTAACAAAGTAATAGATCTAGCCTTCTTCTGACTTGCAGCTCAGGATCTCTTCAACTTTGTACTTGTTATTAGTGTTATTAGCTTTATTATTAGTATTTTCTTTATTTAGCATCAGCTCAAGTAATAAGATATAAAATATCAGGTAAACTTGTATCCTTGAAGATAGCTTTAATCTGTAATTATTATTAGCAAGTTTCTTATCAATCTTAAATAGTCCATATTTCACAGCATCCAGTTTATTGCTTGATTATTTACTCTTGATATTAAAGTTTTTCTGTTCTTTAGTTTATTATAGCAGATAAACTCTCTTCCTCTTCTTTAAAAGAGGCATGTTCTTATACTTTTTATCATAGTAGAACTTTATTTTCTTTTCTGCCCATCTAATATCTTTTGAAATAGTCTGATATAATATATCCAGATCTAAAACTTGCACTAGTACTGTTTCTAATCATTCTTCAGCTAGCAGGATCTTCTAGTTTATTCTTGGGTTTTATCCAAGATTCGCAAAATAAGACATCATGCCTGTTATAGTATTTCTTGTATTATTCATAGCAAACTATGCTATTGGTAATAGATAAACCCAATTATCTTGGTTCCAATCAAGATAGTGTTGTAAGTATTGTTTGATTGACTGAATTATTCTTTCTGTCTGTCTATCTGTCTGCTAGTAGTTAGTAGACTTGTCAACCCACGGGTTGGGTCAGGTTTTCGGCCTTAGGCAACCTGCCCATGGTGGGTTTTGGGTTGGGTTGCCCTGGCAATAACCTACCTGTGGGTTAAAGAAAAATAAAAAAACCTAACCCAAAAAACCTGAAAAACCCGTGATTACTAAAATAGATATTTTTAAATAAAATAAAATTATTATTAGATAATCTAATAGTTAATTATTATAAATCTTTAATAAAAAGTAAAAAATATCTAAAATTAGTAGAGTTATTAAGCTTTAAATATAAATTTAAATATAAGTATATAGTAATATATATTTTAGCATGTTAACTACTAAGAATCTAGTATATTTTTAGTAGCCCTACTAAAAAGACCTATAAAATATTTATTTTTAGTATTTTTATAAATTTTATTAGTAATTTATATAGTCTAGTATTAAAATACTATAAATTTATTTTTAAAATTCTAGAATTACCTTTTTAATATAGTTAAATACAGTTGTAAGCTTTAGTTTTTTGTATTTAAGCTAGTCTAATATAATAATTAAAGCTCTGGAATATACCAAGCCACTAGTCCTAAATAATTAATTTATAGAGCTAGTCCTAATTTAGCTAGAGCTTAAGAAGTCTTGGCATTCCTTAGCAATCTATGGACTAACCTACCAACCCACGGGTTAAACCCTAAAAAACCCAACCTGTCATGGATTATTAGATATCCCAACCCGACCCAAGGCTTGGCAGGTCGGGTCGGGTTTGGGTCGGGTTTATGGGTTGGGTCAGACAACTCTAGTAGTTAGTAGTTAATTATAAGGGTCCTGGACCTTGAATAGGGTGCAACCAGTGTGAAAGGGTGTAATTCACTTAACAAAGAGGAGAATAGTAGTCGCGATAATAGTAACTGAGGATTTGAATAGTAGATTAACACTGAGGTGCGGAATCTTCATCTTGCGACAGGGATTTATCCCATGGTGTGCTTAGTCAGTCCTGGACTGACTAAGCCACAAAGTATAAGGTTGCAAATATCTATATATATTGCTGAGGCCTTACAGCTGCCCCCTTCCCTGAAGGCCTTGGTCCCTCAAGGCCAGTTCGCGGCCTCCATGGCCAGCATGAACTTCCTGCAAGTCACAACCTGTGCTTGTGACCTGGTAAGCCATTAAAAAACCCTCGCAAATAGTAAAAACCTTTGTGCAGGAAAAAAAAAATTTTGTGATAGGAAAAAGGTACTACCTGGAAGCTTATTCCAAGCATCATGCTTAGAACTTAGTAGTTGATCTTCTGCTTCGCAGATCACTTAGATATAGCCTTGTGTCCATGTGTTTGCGAGGGCTGTTCCCCGTGAGGTGGTGTTGGGACTCTCTTACTGTGTTATTCTCCGCGAGGGCTGTTCACCGCGAGGCGGTGTTGGGACACTTTTGCTGTGTTATCCTCTGTGCTGGCTGTTTACTGCAAGGCAGTGTTGGGACACTTTTGCCTAGGTCTGATATATATATATTTCTGCTTGCTTCTTTCTCGCGAATCCTTACTCAGCTTAAGAGTTAAAGGTTCGCGAAGCACCTCTGCAGGTAGCTTTCGCGATGGCACCTGTTCCTGTAGTAACATATTCACAATATGTTCACTAACACATTCATCTCTTGAAGTATGGTTGCTATTCTGAGCAGGTATATAAGACCTCTCTTCTCCCTTCTTGGGTTTTCTTCTTCTTTTCTTCTCCAACTCTCTCCAATTCAGCATTGGTAAGTGTCTTTTATCCTGTTCACGTGTTGCATCTCTTTGCAAGTCATGTCTTTTGCAAGTCACATGTTTTTAACCTGCTTCGCAAGAGTTATGTCTACCTCCTCTGTCACCATACTCAGCCATTCTCCCTCTCCTCCCTCTGATTGGGAAGGAGAGCCCTCCGCGGAGGGAAGTAATGTGAGTGTTCTGACCCTGAGGCTTTGCGAGTTGGAGTGATTGCTAACAGATGGGAGGCCCCCTCCGCGGAGGAGGCACCACCCGCTCCGCCCCTCGCGTCCGCCCCCGCGCCCGCTTGGCCTGCTGCCATTGCGGCACCACCGGTTACCGCCACCGACCCCCGGGGCATCGCAATTGCGATGCTGAATGTGTTGGTGGCCCCGGCCGTCCGAGGCCCGGTCAACCTAGGACCTCCTCCGCCACCCGCGGGCACTCCCAGGGCCGCCTGGGACAGGCAGCGTCCTGCTGCTGCTACTGCTGATGACTGGGCCACCACCCAGTTTGTTCACCTGCCCCCTGCGGCATGGTTTACCTCATGTTCACAAGGCAACCCAGTGGCTGTCCCAGGCCTACCGCCCTGGACAGGGCAGCAGCCCCTGTCGACCCGCGAGTGTTGTTGGGCGCTCGCGCCGGTGCTGCAATCAATTCTGTTCTGTGGTTTTGGGAGCCTGGACTAGTTGGCTATCAGGGCCTAGCTGCGCGAGGCACTTCTTGTGACCCATGCTGGTGCCTGGCCTCTGGTCAGTGAGGAGTGTAATGCCTGCAGAGATGCTAGTGCTTCACTAGCATTTTCTGTTTGCATTTCAGGAGGATGTGGCCAGAAGTGCAATAACTGTCTCTTCCGCGGATACTGGAATTGCTTATTTGAGTAGTCAGGAAGGTCTCCAAAGAGAGGTGGGTGCTTACTAGTCCCCGCGACAGAACTGCACTTGTGACCTAGCTTGACCACTGTCTAGTAGAAGGCTAGGAGTGTGGAGGATGTTGGGCCTGTACCACAAGAAGAGCTTTTTGCCCCCTGCTATTGCGAAGTTTGTTTTTTCCTTCTGTTATTTTGAATGGACTTGGGGTTTTTGCTGCTTGTGATATATTCCTTGTAGACATCTAAATGCTGTATATTTGCAATAGGTTCCTCGGTAGGTTCCTTCTATCCAATCTATTTGACCATAATCTTCGCAGGGTCTTTCCTGCCTGGTCCAAGGATATCCTGAACTTGGTATTCTTGTTTATCCTCATTCGCGAAGCACGCTTCAAAGCGCTCGCAAGTATTGACTCTGTCCATTTCCTGATGTTCGCATAGCATGGAAACATGGAAAACATCATGGACGCGAAGTCCAGCAGGTAGTATTACCCTATAGGCATTCTTGCCTACACACTCGATAATTCTCTGCGGCCCAGCTCGCAGCTGGTCAAGCTTCTTGTTAGGGCGGATTCGCAACCAATTCTTATTGGTAATCCAGACATACTCACCAACTTCAAAAGACTTGTCAATCCACTTCGTGTTATAATGCTTGGCCTGCTGTTCCTGGGCCTTCGCGATGTCTTCGCGAGCTGCTACACGGATCTCCTGCATGCAAGTGGCACGGTCCTTGACCTTACCACTCACCTCCCCTCCCATGTGGAGGTCAAGCACTATTACTCGCGGGTCCATTCCATAGACCACGCGAAATGGCGAGGCTTTAATCAACACCTGCTTCACATTGTTGTACGCGAACTCCGCGAGAGGTATGTAATCCACCCAATTATCCTGGGCAAAGTTGATATACCCTCGCAAGTATTGCTCAAGCATGCTATTCAGACATTCTGTCTGCCCATCTGTCTGTGGATGGTAAGCTGTGCTCATCAAATGCTTGATTCACAAGCAGTAGACAAAATCAGACCAGAAGCCCTTCGCGAAGATGCTTCCCTGGTCTGTCACAATGTTTGCAGGCACTCCATGCAAGCAAAACACCTCGCGCACTAGTACAAAGGCTAGATCCTTGCCTTTCAGTGACTTCCGCGTAGGAATAAAGTGCGCCATTTTGCTCATCTGGTCAATAACCACCAAGATGGCATCATATGCCTCCCGCGAGCTATCCAAGTCTTCATGCTTGATACTCGCGGGCAAGTCAGTAATGAAATCCATACTGAGTTGCTCCCAGGGTTCCTTTGGGATAGGCAGAGGTTAAAGCAGACCATGCTGCTTATCTTGCAAAACACATGAGCCCTGACAGACTCCGCAGGCCCTACAGTATTCTGCAATGAATTCCTGCATCTCCGGCCAGAAGAACCTTCTGTGGACTAGTTCCGCGGTTCTCTCCTCTGCGAAGTGACCAGCTATTGGGTCATCATGTAACTTCGCGAGGATCTCTATCTTTAACCAATAATGGTCTGGGACATACAACTGTCCTTGATGGTAGAGAAGCCCCTTTTGCAGGTACCAGCGCCTCCATGGACGTGGCATGCTTTTTCTCTGCGTGGGTTCCTTCTCGCAATTCTCATATTCCTGAATTGTATCCAGGATCTTCTTTGCAAAGGGATCCTGGGTCAAGAGCTTAGGCAAGCTCTCCAATAGTCTCTGCAAGGGGTCATGACAAAATAGCCCTTCCTTCTCACAGGACTTCCGCACATCCTCGTGCAAGATCTCAAGTTCCATGAGATCTGTGCCGCGCGTAGCAGCAACTGTCGCGAGCCATTCTTGCCCGGACAGAAAAGGAGGAACATCTGCCTCCACAATAACCACTGTATCGCGTGCCTCTAGTTTATCTAGGAACCTAGCAGCCTGGACTGCTGCTGTACCCACAGCATCCCTTTGGGTGTTCACCTTGTCTGCGAACCCCAGTTAGGAGAGAAGCTTATCTTTAGCTTGCTCCCCAAGACCTTTCTGGTCTTCTTCATGCTGACTATCTATCATGTAGTCAATGCATCGCGAAGGTCCATCCACGGGATTTAACTTTCCCACGTGATGTGTGATCTTGAACCTGAACCCTGCCAGGAACTGAGACCAGTAGATCTGTATCTGTAAAAGCACCTTACTAGGTGACTGAAAGGCTATCAAAGCCTCATGGTTGGTAATAACTTCCATCTCATGCTGACTACCCTCCAGGTAGTGCCTCTATTCTTTGAAGGACTTGACAATCGCGAGCAATTCCTGCTCGCCTGTCATGTAGTTTTGCTCTGAAGGCAATAACTTACACAACAAGAAGGCCACTGGCCTCCATATCCTATCAGGATGTAGTTGGGAAAGCACTCCGCAGAGGCCCCCACCTGAGGTATCTGTCTTGATTTGCGAGCACAGATCCTCTGTAAAGTGGTTTAACTTAACCATCTCCACAAACCTCTCTTTGAGGATTTCAACAGCTCTATGAGCTTCTGGAGTTATAATACTTCTCTGGTCCTTGACAGTTTGCACGGGCCTATCTGTAGGCTTGCAAAGAAGGTCTGTCAACATGGCAGTAATCTGCGTGTAGGCATGAATAAACCTGCAGTACTAATTTGTGAATCCTAAAAACGCGAGAATATCACACACTGTCTCTGGCATTGGCCAGTCCTGGATAGTAGCCACTCTTGAGGACTCCATCTCTACCCTATTGGGTGTAATCACATACCCCAAGAAGTTGATTTTCTGTGTCGTGAAGGCACATTTGCTTTGCTTGCAATAGAGGCCTGCTTCTTGCAGCTGTCTAAGCACCTCGCGGACATGCTCCTTGTGCAAAGCCATGTCCTGCAAGAACACAATAATATCATCAATATAGACCACCACATAGATGTCTAAAAGATCACGAAACACCCAGTTCACATATCCTTGGAACATCATGGGTGCATTAGTCAGCCCGAATGGCATGACCAAATATTCAAACAGTCCATACTTCGTACGGAAGGCTGTTTTCCATTCCTCGCCCATCGCGATGCGAATTCGATTATACGCATCGCGAAGATCTAACTGTGTGTAGATCTGAGCGCCACTGAGGCGGGCGATAGTTTCATCAATAAGTGGGAGAGGGTAGTGGTTCTTCAGTGTAATTGCATTAAGACCATGATAGTCCATGCATATGCGAACACCCCTGTCCTTCTTGGGTGCACATAGAAGCAGTGCGCCCGCGGAGGACTTTGAAGGTTGAATCTATCCCTTTGCAAGCATTAATTGCACATACTCGCGGATGGCTGCCATCTCCCGCGGAGAATGGTGGTATAATGGCCCAAATGGGGGCTCTTTGCCCTCAGCCAGCTTGATCTTCAAATCCACACCTTCGCGGTGAGGAGGCAGTTCCTTTGACTCCTCCTCAGAGAACATGCTCGCGAAGTCCTGACACTATTCTGGTAAGTCTTCGCCCGCTAGGACCTTCTCTATGTCAATTGTGCTGACCCAGATTATCTTATCTGGGCCCTTGCAGATGTCTTCCAAGAAGTCCTCTGCAGAAACCCCTTTAATACTGATAGGATCCCCGCAAAAGATACATTCTCCAGCAGATCATCGGGTCTCTGGGTCCTGAATCTTCAGTCATGGCATCCCTAGCGTGACCTGTGTCATATCTGGTGATATCACTGCAAGGGTGTGAAATGTTCTCCACATACCTCACAAGTCTTGGAGGTCTAATGTTATCTCCGCGACTCCTTTATTCTGCAGTCTCTTCTTATTGACAGTCTGTGTAAAGATCTGATGTAGGAGGATATCCCAGCCTGCTTGCTTCGCAAGCAGCAAAGGGACTAGATTAACCTCACTCCCACTATCAATCAATGCCTCGCGACCCATGGCAACTCCACTTGGTAGGGTCATCTTTGCAGGGAGAAAGATTCTCTCTGCCACCAGCTATTCTGCAACCAGCAGTGGATATTTCTCAGAAACAGCTGCCACTGTCACGGGCGTCTCATGTCAAGCCTGTTCCTTGCCCTTGTCTTTCACAAGCTTTAGACAATCTGGCTTGATATAACCAGGCTCTTTGCAATAAAAGCACACAGGGCCTGATCTATTATTTTTTTGTTAGTCAGGCTTCTTAATCTGGTGATTGCCTATATAATCTTGGTTTTGCTGGTTTTGCGAAGATCCACCACGACCTCGAGTAGGTCGCGAGAAACTATTTTGTTGATTTGATTGGTTTTCTTGATTCATGGACTTGGTGTTCTGTATTGATTAATTCCGCGAAGACTGGAATTGAATGCTTGGTCAAAGCTTGGTGATCAGGGAGGCCAGATCTGCAAGAGTCTTTGGAAATTGATTCTGTTCATGAACTTTCTGCTTGATCGCGGGAGAAAAAGAGTCAAAGAATAGTTGCAATATGATAGTCTCATGGTTCTGCCCTTCGCGGCCAAGCTCGGACCATTGTTCTTGCCATCTTTGCAAGTAGTCAAACTCACTTTCACCTTCACTTTGCCTCATGCGAAGTGCCTTACCCCAGGCTGTGTGAAGATAATCTGCAGGGTCCCCTAGTTGTCGCAAGAGGAACTGGTATAGAGCATCCCATGTTCATGATTGGGTTATACTTATCTCACGTGCCCATAGCCCCTGCAAGTTAGAGTCAAAGTAGAGGACTGCCAGGTTTACACGGTCCTGGTCACTGTAGTGATTGCCCTCTCCAAATGTATTGATCCTCCGCGTGAATTCACAATATTTCGCGTAGGTTGTAGTGTGGTACTGCTCTTCTTTAGTAGGTAGTCGCGTGAGCAGTTGGTGTTTCAGGGGAGGATCATATTGGGTGTAAGAGTGCATGCGGTCATGCTTTCGGAATAGTAGGGTAGATTTGCCCTGGATTATTGTGATATATTCTGCGTGCTTGCAACTATTTTTGACTTGTTCTGCGTGCCTGCAAAGCTCTTCAAGAGACATTGTTGTAAGTTCCTCTTGATTTGCTTGATTGGGCTGGTCTGACTGTTCAGCCTCTTGTTCTGCTATGCTAGCAGTGGTGCTCTGCAAAGGGGTTTGCTCCTTGCTAAGCCTGTTAATAACCTCTTCGCGGGATGGGTGAGTTGTTTTAATACCAACCCAAGCCTGGTTAGAACTGCCAGGCTCTTCTTCATAAGACATGTTAGGTGCCTGCAAAGTTGCTTAGGTATTAGGTGCTATTACCCCTGACAGACAGGTCATAATAAATAAGTGTTAAAATTATAAGGGTCCTGGACCTTGAATAGAATGTAACCAGTGTGAAAGGGTGTAATTCACTTAACAAAAAGAAGAATAGTAGTCGCGATAATAGTAACTGAGGATTTGAATAGTAGATTAACACTAAGGTGCGGAATCTTCATCTCATGACAGGGATTTATCCCATGGTGTGCTTAGTCAGTCCTGGACTGACTAAGCCACAAAGTATGAGGTTGCAAATATCTATATACATCGCTGAGGCCTTACAGTTAACAGGTTCAATCATGCACCACATGCTTCTATTAGTGTCTTCCAGAATTTTGATATAAACAGCTTGTCTTGATTACTCATAATCTGTTTTGGCAGTCCAGTCCATGTGAACACTTCTTGTAACAACAATAATACTAGTTGCTCAGTAGTAATATTTTTCACAGTTAGTCATGTAATAGTATATTTTGTAAGCTTGTCAACTATTATGACTATGTCTATATAGATAATCCCAGTAATAGGATCCTTTGATAGTGGTAATCCTTGAATAAAGTCTATTATTATACTTTCCCATGGTTTTGTCAGTACTTCTGGTATTTACATCTTTCCAAATAGTTAATATTAAGATAGCTTGTTCCAGCTGCAATCCTTGCATCCTCTAATATATTCTTGTACTTGATTATATATTCTTGGGAAGTAGTAAGATTATTAGATCTTCTTAATTATTCTTTCCACCTCTTGGTACTCTTCTAATAGCAGGTTGTAATACTGTCTAATTACTTTCTTAACTATTATTTAAGATACCATGATTAAGCCATGCTATATAGTCAATCTATTCTTCTGTTTAAGATAATTTATATTTATTATTTATAATTATAATATTATATTCTCTTGTTATTTCTTCTTGAGTCTAATATAGAATTTATAGTTATTAATTATAATTATAGCAGCAAGCATAGTATCTTAGTTATATTATAATCTATCTTTATCTTGTCAAAGTATATTTATTTCTGGATTTCTAATATCTATTATATAGTCTGGTCTTCTGCTTAACATGTCAGCAGTAATATTTTATTTTTCTTTAATATACTTAATTCTGAACTTGAATCTTGATAGATTCTGAGCCTATTATACTTGTTATTTACTAAGCTTCTTAGTACTTGTAAAGTATATCAAATTCTTGTAGTCTATTTAAATAATCATCTTATATATTATTTCCTGGAGATAATATCTCTAATACTTGAATTCTTTAATAATCACAAGCATTTCTTAATTATATATATTATAGTTTTATTCAGTATTTATAAGCTTTCGCGAATAGAAAGAGATAGGTTACAATTTTCCTATCTTATCTATTTACTCAAGTACTAACCCAAGTACTTCTCCAGATATATTACTCTTCATGTATTTCTGTAATTCTGGATTATTTGATACTAGAATTAGCACTTTTTCTATATTTATCTTGATTTTCTTAAATACTTCTTGTTATTTCTTACCCCAGATAAATAGTTTATTATCTCTGAGTAATTTTGTTATTAGTCATGCTGTTCATGAGTATATAAATATATATTCTTGTACATATCCAGAGATTCCAAGGAATCCTTGAACTCCTTTCTTGTCAGTTAGCACTGGCCATGCAGTAATATTATTAACTTTCTCTTTAGAAATCTCCTATCTATTAGTAGAGTAAACCATTCCCAAATATTCAATTCTTGTAGCATCAAACCTGTACTTCTTGATATTTATTATCATGCTGGCATCTATTAATATTATTATAACTTTTCTTATATATTCTTCATGTTCTACTAGATTCTTGAAGTAAACAATAATATTATTAAAGTATACAGCAACAAACTTGTTCAGATACTCTCTTAGTATATAAGTTATGTATCTTGCAAATTTAGCTGGTAATTACTTTAGTCCTATAGATACAATAACCTATTTATACAATCCCAGGTCTATAAGAAATACAGTTTTCCATATATTATCCCTAAATATCCATAGATTAAAGTAATCCTATAAGATATCAAAGACTATTATAATTCTGGCTTCTTGCAACAGATCTTGTTTCTGTCCTATATATAGTACTTTATTAGTATTATCTATAGTTTGGTTATTAATTAGTTAATAGTTAATAACTATCTTTTTAGTTCCATCCTTTTTTGGTACAAACATCCCTTGTAATGATATTTTTAATTTAGATTCTTGAATATATTTAGTAAGTAAGAATTTCTCAACAAATTCCTGCTCTATTACTAGTTCATCAGCTGATCTTTATTTTTGCTTAACCTGCAGTATCTTGACTTCTTTGTTTTCTAGCAGTATTCTTGCCTCATAGCAGGTATTATACTATAGTAGTTAATAGTCTGGTTTCACAAATAACTCAATAAACTTATAGTATTTTATCAGTAGTTTTTTCTTAACTTCAGCAAGTTCCTTTTTATAGACTTCCAATATTTTGGGTCTTCCTAGTCATATAATTTAATCTTCTTTTTTTCTATTTAGTTAATCCAAGACAAGTATTACTAATTACTTTTTATTAGTATTAGTAAAGAGTTTCCCTGTGTCTCTATCTATACTCTTGATCTATTATATCTTGTAGTTTTGTTATTCTGTCTTTAGCAAGCAAGTCTGTACCTATACAGCTCCTGCTATCTAATTAATTATCAGATTCTGTTATTACAGCTATTTTATTCCTATAATAGTATTATATATTTCCTCCTGAATTAGGACAATCTTGAATCATATCTTTTCTAAGTATTATCCAGAATTTAACTATATCTTGTTGGTTTGTATCTCCAGGCTATTAAACAGGATTTTACTATTAAATCTGTAGATTTTTCTAATACTTCCTATAGGCTTTGCACTAATCCTAACTTGTTATATATATTTATCTCTAATAAATTCTTCTAATACTCCTGAATCCAGTAGAATTCTTGCTGCTTTCCTATTAATTTCTGTAATTATAATAATTAAGAATATATTCTTAATTATATATAGCTGGATCTCTTGTCAATATTTCTTGTAATAGTCTACTTTATTATTTATTAATATATCCTAGTCCTCCTGTGTCTTGTAGGCCTTTTCTTGATATTCAAAACATCCTTCTACCTAGCAGTCCCTTGACTTGAGGTTATTATAGTATAGATATACTCTGTTCTTGTATACATATTTGTAATTAGCTTTTTCTATAGGATAATTATAGTTCAGTAGTTCCTGGACTTTTGGTACCTGTGGATACTATTTATAGGCTTGTTTGTCTTGAAGATATTATATATAAATATTATTATAACACAGACTCTAGTATATAATTCAGTAGTAAATTCCTTCTAAGACAGAGTAGTAATTATATAAGTAGTTTCTCATGTGACTAATATACTTATTACAGAAGTAAGTTTCTTTCAAGATAGAAATCCTCTCAAGTTCTTCTACTACTTCAATATATGTTTTCCCATGTATTAGATATTCTGTGAATATCCAGTCTCTGCATTATTCACATTTCAAAATATAGTCTTGTCATATCTTTCCTGATTTCTCCTAGTATATTACTCTTGCTGGCATACTGCAAGATTCTTTATTATCCCAGGAATTAATCTTGCATTAATCTATTTTATCTAGCAGGGTTTTATTTCTTTCACAGGCCAGTTTAATACTTATTACTATTTTATAATTATCCTAGTCTGCTAGCTGTCCATAGGACTTGTCAGCTAGAAGAATATCTTTATTATCTATAGTTAAGAGCAGATCTTCCTGAGTTACTTGAGAATTAACTTGTGATAATTTATTTATACTATTTAATATTTAAGCTAATCTATTCTTAGAATCTGTAAAATATTCTTCTTGTTTCTTAGTATTATCTAATATAGTCTTAATATTCTGCAGTTTCTTTTTATTATTTTCCAGATTATATTTATTACATGTATTCTAAAGTTATTTTTCATGATTTTCTTTTTTATTATTACTCAAGTTAAGCCTGATAGAGATTCAAATTTCTCTAATTATATCTTTGATTTTTTTAATTTATTTCTTTAATAGCTGGTATTTAGCAGCAAAATTATTTTTGTAATATTACAAGACTTTTATTAGAGTTGTCTGACCCAACCCATAAACCCGACCCAAACCCGACCCGACCCGCCAAGCCTTGGGTCGGGTTGGGATATCTAATAATCCATGACGGGTTGGGTTTTTTAGGGTTTAACCCGTGGGTTGG
>JAPDEK010000199.1:0-19481 GCA_027569065.1 Aspergillus cavernicola
ATCTCCTGAGTGTATGCCTGTATCGTGACTAGAATCCTCGCAGATCACTATCTCATGCGCTAGAAAAGTAAAAGCTAAAGACGCTAGCGGTAACAACTTGGATCGCGATTAGAGGCCCGCTATTTGTGACGGCCTTGCAATAGTGTGGTGGTACAAGAGACTAATTATACCTTTCTAGCCCGTGTGCTTCCTGGAACAGCAACTGAACTCGGAAATAAGTACCAGGTGGCCTATATATCTCGTGCATCGATTAGACCTCATACATGGCGTTCTGCCTATTCCTCGAGATGACTCTTTCCACGAGCTGGAATGAAATGCCTTCTCCCGGGGTCAGAATGTTATCCCGCTATTCGTCATGCGCATGGAGCGGCTGCAATTATTAATCCACTTTTGATGAATCAGGCATTGATTTGGAGGGATCGGGACTTTTGTAGGAAATGGGAAACGCGTACCTGCTCTGAGACAGCATTCCACTCCACCTGTGTGCATCCGGACGCATCTCCATCGAGATAGCCTTCGTAAGGACTGAGCGTCAGTAACTACTTACGTAGATCGTTCCTGTGAGCCAATGAGGGCTAGGGGTAACCCTCCTTCTTGAATCAAGAACTTGAGCCTGAATTTAAGCGACATCCCCTGAGCGGGGGCAAGACCAGAGAAGCAAGTCCAGGCCAGCGCAGTGTCTTAATACCGCCAATTTCAATACACCCAATACAGTGAAAGTGGGTCGACCTGGGTACTTTTGACTTGGTCTCGATGCGGGTCAAGAAGCAGGAAGAGATATGACCCCGAGATCAGAGAGGAGGACTGGAGGAGGGCTGGACATCTATATGCAGTCTATTACCCAGCTTTGAGGTTATACCACTACCTGCCCAAACCATTTTATGCGTTGCCGCTTCCTTGCAAATTCTGGATTACGCCGCCATGGTAAGTGTATGGTTTATACACGACTGGAGTCAGATTTGCTGATGGTTATGGCAGGCAGCTCTAAAACCCAAGGTCCTACTATGCAGGGATATCCTCGAGCTTCGCGCCCGGCCAGCTCTCGAGAGCTTCCATGAACAGTACCAGAGGGATATGCCTTGGCTGGATCCCGTTCGCCTTGAAGAGCATATTCAGTACCTCTTGACCGAGCTTACCGATTCCACCCTTCTCATCCTGTCTCTTTTGACCCGCAAAATCAACCCGTCGGCCTTCTCGCGTACGTTTTGGACGCGAACACCACTCCAACTGTCCCCGTCTGAACGCTCCCTGCTCGCAAGATCTTTCAGAAGGTCTAGAATTGATCAAGATTGGAACATGTTTTATGGCGAATACTGTGGATTGGTGAAACACGGATTAGTGAAGCAGGGCTTTAAGCTGACAGTTGAGTTACTGCCAAAACGTCTGGAGTTCATGTTCCTACATTTTCTGCCGGATTTAATGAAGGAAGGATTAGAGTTGGCTGAAAGCGAGACGCATTGTTTTGTAGTCAGGTGCTGAACAATGTTTCGCAATATACATTAGTCAATTGGAAATATTTTTTTAATTGCTGTGTCTTCCTTTTCCTTTCTTAAGTATGCCATGATTCATCGGAAAGATATGCCTCGATGGCTCCTCGGTGGTCTTGGCACGGAGGGGTAATCGCAATGGAGTACCTGACGAAAACATCAACCTTCCAAGCCGCGGTTGCTCTGTGAGAACCATGCAAAAGTTCCACCATTTACAAGTTTTTCATGATAAGGATGTGGAGGATCGAATACGCCAGATAATCCCGCTGATGGACAACTGGCTAGATGGGACATTACCTCTTCCAAAAGACATTGAGACCGGACCGGAGGACCCCGGAGTCGTCTTTCCAATTGGCGAGATTCATGCTCCTCTGAGCCATATCAAACAGCTTATATACAGCGGTGTAAGAGAAAATCAAGGAAATCTTCAGCATTTTTGCTAACTTTCTTCTATAGTCTGCAGAATTCACCCTTATCCGAACATACAAAGATACCTCCACCCCGTGGAACCTCTCGAACGCCGTTTATACTGTACTTCGAGGACCGGGCAAGATTGGTAATGTGGAAGTCACACCAGGAGAGTCTATCTGGGTTGAGCGTCCGGCCTTCCTCTCCGCTGCGCTCATCCTCACGATAAGCAAGCCGGCAGAGATCACAGTGGGGCAAAATATTCGAACAGAGAGCACCGCAGCATTGAGCAGATAGTGTATTCATACACTCTCTGCTCAGTTTGTGCTGTCTGTAAGGCTAGTTGGGATATGTTGTGGATCGGGAGGCCGGCTTGTGGTAGATGGTTGCGGCGTGGGATCTGAGTATGTCGGGGCATAATATTCTTGGAGCGGCTCGGGCTCGTAGTGACAAGTGATATAATTTGATGAAGAAGCTGGGACATGAAGATATTTAATATGAGTACTGGAAAGCAATAAGCTGGCAACTTACTGGTATTAAGACCTTGGTGATCCATCTCAATGGCCGCCATGCTTTGCGGATTCTTGCCGTAGTGCTGAATAATATAGAAGACCTCGAAGCACTTTCCGCCCTGTAAAAGTGATAAGAGCTGTTTGGATGGTATCGAGGCCTTCATAGCTTTTTGATAACAAAAATGGAATTCTTTGAGGTTGTCGGTCATCGGATCAAGGCTAGGGTGAACATCATCATTGGTTACGCGAAAATGACGATATAAAGAATCTGTACGAGGAAAGCCTTTAAGACATAAGGGACAAAGTAGTTTGATATGCGACTGTTCCAGGATCTGGTATAAAATGCTGTTCTCATGTCGTAGACTTTCCATTTTAATTTGGTAATGTGTAATTCGTAAAAGAAAGGGGTTGGTCAGTCAAATCTTCATCCACCCCAGCATTTAGAGGGGCGATATTTTGGTTCCACTTTAACGTGACGTGGCGTATTGAAAGATTCGGGATTCCTTACTGAGCGGGCCCTCCTGTGTCCGGCAGTTTCAGGCCAAAGTAGATAACAGTCTACGAGTTGATTAGAAGAGATGACTTGAGGACAAGAGTATAATAGTTATATGGTAGCTAATGCAGCAACTAAGAATCTGATCACCATGATGGACTCAGGTCAAGGAACACAGGTACTGCTCCCTCTTCATAATGTTCGGGGCGAGGTTGCCAGTCAGCAAACACAGGAACGTAGCCCTCTGGTAGACGAACCACCTCTTTTAGCTCTACGGAGCTGTTTTAGGTCAGCCTTATCAATGCTAGGGTTTCAAGCTGCAATACTTACAGGCAAAAGTCGCAGTTTCTCTCTTTTGCTCCCTCAACATCCTGGTTCAATATCTGGGCTAACTCGTCTTTCTTCATAGACCCGAGGCTGCTGATGAGGAATTCAAATCCTGGCTCTAAGATATCCATCGTTTGCTTGCTCAACCCGTGCTGCACACCAATAACTCCAAGAAGGACAGAGAAAGCGTGCCCTGCGGATGAGAATTCGAACTCGGTTTGGTGCCTATTGCTGATGGTTAGAATCAAGACGCAAGACATGTATATATCTTCAAACATACATGGGGATGCGTTCTCCAGCAGCTGTTAGATCCCGAAACTTGCACGTCACTTTGTCACCAAAGTTCGGAGTGACTCCTCCACCCTCATGAAGAACAATCTTCTGGAGTGAAGCCATGGAGAAAGGTATGAGATAAGTAGGCGTGAGGAACAGATTTTCAGAGTGGGAGATTGAGAGATAGTATTGAAAATGACCGAGGCAGGATATGGCCCTATTTAACTTCTTGCATTGAACGCTCACGCTTCAATACTTACACAGGCTGGGAAAAATCAATATTCCCCTTCTTTGTCTGACACGCAAATCTCATCCTAGTTCCATTGATTGCATGCTTATTACGCAGGATATAGTTCAAGTAAATGAATTACTTTGATATTCGCGCACAGTGCTTTCCACTTTATTGGATGTACAAAAAGAGTTTTTGGCACTAAATAGAATACGCATAGCAGCTTGTATCCACTTCGTGGCCTCATATAGTCGTTTACTTTATGCTCGACAGTCAATCTCTTCCTACAATCGCAGGCGCTCCTTCTTCTGCTTCCAGTCCTCCAAGAGTTGCCTTCCACAGCTGGATCGTTTCAAGTCCCTCCTAGAGACCATGTAATGCTCAAAATACTTGCAGGTCATTCCCAGATAACTTTCTCTCTGCAAGTCTGTCATGTCCCGGGAAAAAATCAACATGTTCCCTTTCTCATCGATTACACGGACCTCATTCTATTTCTATGTCAATGCATGACGGATTGTGCGGGGATTGGATGCTTACCTGCAGCTTTTCCAACTCTTCAATCGACATTACACGCGGTTGTGATTGACTGCATGAAGGTGGCGGTGGGCAAGACGCGAAGGATGATTCAGTTGTGTTGGGGGGTATAATGAGACACCCGAAGAATTCAGAAGCTTGCGACCAAATAGTCCTCCAAAGGGCCATCATGTTCGTTCTTGTTCTATAGGAGCCGGAACACAAACTCAAGTATTTAGATTTAGAATCTGCTCTGATCGATATGCTTGTTGCGTCCTTTTATAGATGTGATTTCGTAGACTTGGTGTATCTCTGGAGCTGTATTTAGGCCAAGTGACCAAAATCTGCTGCTTGATGTGGTAAAAATGAGTATAACGGATCCACATGAGATTCCATCAATCTTCCTTATGGATACTATGAAATGCACGGTCATAGTCTGGGTCTGGATAACTTAACTTTGTGCCTCGAGCATGGATTGCTCAATGTGATGATCTCTGATCCATCCCCACTGCGACTGAGCTATTCACCTACGTCAAAGGATTCTGGATCTCTGTGCAATGCGCGATAATGGCCTTGAAGAAGATTTAGTTCCGCTAAGATCTAGGGAGGGTCCAAGTTGACGTTCACTTATTGGGATTAACCTCGCAGGACTATTGGCCCAAAAAATGGGTGGCTTCTAGAAATCACCTGAGTAGGAGGAGGAGAAGTAGGAGAAGGAGGAGAAGTAGGAGAAGTAGGAGAAGTAGGAGAAGTAGGAGAAGTAGGAGGAGGAGAAGTAGGAGAAGTAGGAGAAGTAGGAGAAGTAGGAGGAGTAGGAGGAGTAGGAGAAGTAGGAGAAGTAGGAGAAGTAGGAGAAGTAGGAGAAGTAGGAGAAGTAGGAGAAGTAGGAGAAGTAGGGGAAGTAGGAGAAGTAGGAGAAGTAGGAGAAGTAGGAGAAGTAGGAGAAGTAGGAGAAGTAGGAGAAATAATAGAGGTCGCATGCAGCATTGGTCAATGGTTAGTATGTGGCGAGGCGGTGTGGCTGAATTACGCCACAAATTGGGAGAAAAAAGCTTTGTTCCCGATCACCTTACCCCTCCTATGCCACGGCTATAAGTCTCACAAAATAGGAAAGACAATACACCCGTTGAAAAGCCAAACAAGATAAAGTTTCTTCCGGAGAAGCGCTGCCTTTACAAATCCCAAACAAGAGGGGTAAAACTGGTTCATCTACTCAGTGGGAGAGTCGACCGAAACACCACATGCAGGGAACATTTGATATGAGCACGTCTTCAACTCAGCAGATCCTAGTATGTATGCCAATCTGGGTTTCTGCAATAGTTAACTAACTTTTAGCAGCTCGAGCGCTGGAAGGAGATTCCTTTCGACTCAAGTTACTTCGATGATTGCATCCTTCATCCGATCCACTATATCCCCCAGGAAAACTACGAGCGAAAACTATATTGCTTTGAATGCGAAGAGATCATATTCCACGACGAAAAAGGACAAGAGATATGGACGACACGGGGGAGTGGCTTCTTGGATGGGCTTCCAAGGCAGGTATCTCTTATGATTAAGAGTGGGAAACACCGGTTTGCTTGATGCAGTCAACCATCAAATAAAAAGAGTTTGGAAGCCATGAATATACCGTGATATGAACCAATGCGCACATGCATAACACCGTCATGAGGTTGACTTCTATTCATATCCAAGCTTATGCAATCTGTGGTTTTGAGGAGGAAACTATTGTTTTCCCACTTCCGTAGTTGGCTTTCTTCGATTGCTCGATGAATGTGAGACCCAAGAACAGCGGGGATGGCTGACACAGAGGCACCTTGGAAGGTGAAGCAGGCGTTGTCATCTATCCATTGTAGGTAAGCATTCATCTCATGAACATCATGTATACTTGACTTACAAGGACGCGACTCAAAAGGCTCTATGTCCTGAAAATTGTGCAAGTTTGGTGACGGTATTCCATGTATAGAAACGAATCTGTCCCATGCCTCTGGAAACAAAGCCTTGGCTAGCTTATAATCAAACCCGATCTCAAATCGTATGGTTGCGTCTTGTTGATCATTCCGAGAAAAACTCATACGTATACACTGCGTTGTTTCAAGCAAGTTGTTTCCCTTTTCGCGGATTCGCCTGGGGGAACACTCTAGCGCGCTGTAAAGGCCCTTGCTGAAAAGGTTGCGAACAGTACTGACGTCAGATGCGTCATATGACCAGGCCCCGTCGGATTCGGTGACTGCGCTTGGCTTGGGCTGAGAAACTAGACCATATCTTAGCATAAATCCAAACCAAGAAGATATACTCATACCTGGGGAGAAAAGTAGATCTCTGATTCTCTTATAGGTAGCGGTCTGGTCGATTTCTTCCTCTCTAGCAATATCCTCAAAAATAGCCAGATTCTCGATACTCAGACGCATGCCACTACAGCCGCTCAATTGCCCTCGCACTTTGCTATCATTCCAATCTCGGCACGAGTTTGGGGACACAACGAGTATAAATGGCACAAAAACATAAGGGAACTGTTCGAGAACCAATAGGTATATCATTCGGGCTCTTTTCTCTCGGGAATGCGTATTAGTCTCGCTCCTTGACCGCGGTGTTTCCTGTCGTTTTAAACGGCGAGGCAGTCTACAGGTAATAGTGAGACGTTCTCGGAGTGTAGAATGATTAACGCTGGGTATTGATTGTTGCCTCTTCAAAAAATCGATCATATCCTTGATTTGCCGTAACATTTTCGTCAATGTGAAGGTGTATCTGAACCGTGTATCCAAGGAGTGAGCAGCAGGAGAAGTAGAAGTAGGAGAAGTAGGAGAAGTAGGAGGAGTAGGAGAAGTAGGAGAAGTAGAGGGGGAGATGGAGACGTTGTGTTTAAAATTAAAACTGGAATCACCTGAATGGCTCGATTTTGGGCATTGTGGTCCAATCCGCTGCCAATTGAATGGGACCACGTGGAGTAATAGAGGGTCACAAAGGAGGGGTGATGAGGATGTCATTGGCTGTGGGTTCAAATACCTCGAAACGTATCCTGCATGTAGCAAAGGTGCGAGGCGGCTCATGAAAGTTCGCTGGATTTATATTGCACGCCCGGTACACACAATCAGTCAGTTGCTCTGACAGTGGGCAACCCCAAAATCAACATTATGCTGCTCTCTGGAATATATAACGCCGCCAGCCTCCCGTTGCTAGAGGACCTACACATCCCTCTGCAATAGTAACATCTACTTCTCACCAACCGTGGAATAACTGGTAAGACCTACTACTGCCCATGGTTTGGAGAAGCTTTCGTTAATGACCAGCTGCTCATCCAATCAGACCCTTCTGTTTCTGCTACCTCTACATCAAATCACTCGATACAAAGCAATCACCCCAAGCAACAACATGACGGATAGCGGCAGCTTCATCAGAGTCCCCAACTCCGAGGAGGAGGAACGGATGCGTAAGGCAGCGGAAGACTCTCAGCGAAAGCGTGAGGAGGCAAGAAAGAAGCGGGAGATGGAAGAGGCGATGAAAAAGGCGGGAGAGAATTCTCAGCAGCGTAGGAGGGGCGGAGGTGGTGGCACCACTGCTTAAGCCTCTCAGTTTCTTATCTAGGTATGCTTCTGGCATTCCATCCATTTACACTAGTGAGAGAGCCTAACTGGGATGTAAGGAACCTCGTGTGGGCAGAGACAGCATTTATCCATTAAGGGCCCTGCTGAGAGATCTTGCATGGAAAGACATTCTGTTTCTTGAGGACGTTTCATTGGTGCTTGCCAGGAGAATGTTGGAGATTTTAGGTCAACTCATTTTATGTGGTTCTGGCCATTCATTCGATTTTGCATTTTTCTTTTGGTTTGGCTTTGAAGGAAGCTTTTCACTTTTGGTCCCTCGAAGCTTTTGGTCCCTGTGAGCATATGGTTCTTGGGAATGTATTCGAACGAGATAAGACAGCACACTCCCTTTCATGTTGCAAACTACTTTGCTCCATGTCCAACTGTAGTGGCAAGCCGATGCTTTACTCTGCCCAGACCTCTGCCAGAAACTGTAGGAAAGGGGTGAGTTCTATAAACGGAACAGGTCACGTGAGATCTAAAGCACAGACCATTTGCCTCAGGAACTCAGGCCTATCTTCCTCCTATCTTCCACATTCCACCTACATTATATTATCTCACGGTCGACGTTCTCTTGCTAATGTGCTGCTTTTAGGTTCCAAGAAGCACTAAGCCTAACTCTCCATCTTTACTCTGTCTAGCCTGGTATCTTTTCATCCACCACCTATCCGTATCCCAATTCCTCAGATGCCTCTACAGAAGACATCCTCGCTCAAGACATATTTTGACGAGATAGAAGAGACCAACGGTGATGATGAATGCAAGGCTTGGTTAAATAGAGTTTTCGACTCAAAGGCTGATTTAGCAATTTTTGTTGCGAGACAACGGGAAGGAGGGGGAACCGGAAAGTATATTGGTTTTCTTAAGGGTTCCTTCAACTTCAGCTTCCGCTTCAGCTTCAGCGATGGAGGGCCGGATGCCATTATTCGGTTTCCAAAACCGGGACACACGGCTACAGCTTATAGGGACGAAAAGGTCACGAACGAGGTCCAGATCATGGAATACCTCCGCCAAAACACTGATATTCCTGTCCCTCGTGTTCACAGTTGGGGCTTAATTGCCGAGAGCCCACAACAACTTGGTCCATTTATCATCATGGATTATGTTGACGGAATGCTTTTATCAACTATCTTAAAGCAACCGGATCAAGAAGACGTGGTTTTAAACCCAAACATCGACAACACAACATTAGACAAGATCTATCATCAAATCGCCCATTACATGCTTCAACTTTCTCAACTTACGTTTGCTCGCATCGGGTCCATCTCGAAGGACCACGATTCAAGTGCATGGTATGTTGCCGGACGACCCTTAACATACAACATGAACGAGTTGGCGACTGTCGCTGGCTACCCTGATGGTCAATTTCCTACTGCACCGTTTGACCGTGCAAGCGATTACCTGAGATCAGTCGCGAACGAGCACCTGACCCACCTTTGGACCCAGCGCAACCTCGCCGATGATCCGAAAATCGCTCAGGAGCGGTTCATTGCCCGTCATCGGTTCGCACAGTTTATCCCGAAGTACTGTGCTGAGGACGATGGACCATTTATACCCTTCTGCGACGACATGCGACCCTCGAACATGCTAGTAAACCCGGAAACACTCCGTATTACTGCCGTGCTCGATTTTGAGTTTACAAATGCCATGCCGGCCGAGTTCACGTATGACCCGCCCTGGTGGTTGCTGCTATCTGGACCGGAAATGTGGCTTGACCGCAGCTCCATGGAAGAATTCTTGACCCTCTATGAGCCCAGAATGGAGCAGTTCCTGCGAGCGTTAGAACAAGTGGAAAAGGAAACAGCATTAGGGCGCAAGCAACCTAGTGGGCCATCTCTTTCTACCCGGATGCGCGACTCGTGGAGGACTGGGCGATTCTGGTTTGATTATGCAGCAAGAAAGAGCTTTGATGTGGACGCCATCTATTGGGCCGCACTACATGACGGCGGTGCGGGTGTTGAGTTGCTTGACGACAATGCGCGTGCAGAGATGGGGTCATTTACGCAGACAAAGATGGAGCAGCTGAAGGCATATAAAGAGGAGTGTACTGCTCGTTTTTCTCCAGAGAGGTAGCAGATACGTAGAGATGCCGTTTTGATCTTTCATCAATGTCACTTCTATTTCCTCAACCATCAAAAATCAAAATGAGTGGCTTGCAACTGAACTGGTACGGCGTGCAGAGGCGGAGCCATGTATACTGATAAAGATGAAAATTTAAGGGTATGTGACAAGGCATGTGCTGTAGATTTTCGGGTCAATGTTATCTGATTTCTGAATCTGTCAAACGCCAAGATTTCGGCGGAAATATTATCCCGGACGGAAGGGGAATCGTGTCCTTAGTGCCACTGTGATTGGTCGGGCAGAACAATAATCATGCGACCACATTCCGGCGATAGGTACAAGTTATCAGAGTGTCTCAATAGTAATAACTAGATATCGAGCGGCTCCATGTGCGACTCGTAATGCTAGTCTTTGGCTTGAAGACCAATAGTTAGAGGTTTCTACTGCAGCAGAACTAGGCCCCAAGCGGTAAAATAATTACTCTAGCCTATTATGGTTAGGGCGTTTCTGCCCGGCAGCCTCCCCAAAACAAACATCCCTTTCCATCATTTTTGACGTTGGCCGCTCATTCAACAGCAAGCAGAATGTCTCTACAGGAGATACAGGAGTTGCGCTCCAGCAATTCCGATCCTCGAAGAAATCCCGTATCGATACGATTCTTTCCCACCCATTGGTCACATGATAAGCCTAAGGAAATACCATTTTCCAGAGCACGACCCCCTGGCGATTGATGGTAGATTTTGAAACGAACCTTTTCTTAGAAACGCACCGATTTATGACCAGAAAATTCTTTTAGAACATGCGACTTCACAACGTCTTCCGTTCTTTCCTCACTCGATATTTGCCCTTCCATTTGTATGGAACCCAACAGATCAGGAACATAACAGAGTCCGTCCGCCAGTCAGCTCAAAACTCCAAGGATGAGCTATTTACGTATACGTCTGGAAGATGGATGTACGTCTTTGCTTCTGCCAGATATCCGTTCGAGGCTGACAGGCTGTAGCTATAATGAGCATCTACGGTTGACAGAACGTTATCTCGAGTTCGATATACCTGCCCTCCAGAAGGCTATTGCTGCCGCATCCAGTCGTTCCACTTCTGATATTGTTTCGTTTTTTAAGCTGTCAGAAGGCGGATTCAACCGATTATTCCAAGTGACATTCAATGATGGGAAGCATGTTATCGCTAGAATTCCCTATCCTTCCACAGGACCTGAACACTACACAGTTGCCAGCGAAGTTGCCACTTTGGACTATCTTCGGTTGCATGGGATTACTACACCTAAGGTGTATGCTTGGTGCTCAACACGGGCGAACCCTGTTGGCGCCGAGTACATCATCATGGAGAAATTGGACGGCACCCCTCTGGGCGATGTATGGTATACGATGACACCAAAGGACCAGCACAGAATCATGAAGCAGATTGTTGAGTGGGAGACGCAATTGATGTCATTGAAGTTTCCTGCGTCCGGTAGTATATACTATCGGAAAGACATTCTTTCCGGAGACGGGATTCAACTGCCAGATCATAGCGATCGTGAGTTCTGTATAGGTCCAATAGCGCATTACAGTTGGTGGCACGACGAAAGAGCCGTACTCAAAACTGACAGGGGACCATGTGAGTGGACAACTCGAGCAACATATTGGGCTGAACTTGTTAATCGGTCATAGGGTCGTCATCAAACGATATCTTTCGTGCAGTTGGGGAACGGGAGTTGAAATGGGCCAAAACTTATGCGAAACCTCGCCTTCCCTATGAACGCCTTTATAGAGAGATCCATAATTTTTGTCAAGTTTCGCCGGATAGTCACATCAAGAACTTGTCCGATTACCTGATTTTGGCGCGATGCCTTGGCTTCAAAACAGGAAGCTCACTAAATCGACCAGTCATCCGGCACCCTGATTTCCAACCGAACAATATTCTCGTGTCAGAGACAAATGAAATTGTTGGATTAGTCGATTGGCAACACTCTGCCATTCTTCCTCTTGGAATTGCCGCTGGGATACCGAAACACTTCCAGAACTACGGTGACCCTGATTCAGAAAAGCTCCTTGAGTCTCAGATCAATCTTCCACCGAACTATGACTCTCTCGACTTATCTGAGCAAATTTCAGTACGAGAGACCATTCGAAAACGGCTGGTTCATTTCCTTTACGCCGCTTTTACTAAGCGGTTGAATGAAGAACATTACGATGCAATATTTAACCAGTCTGTCATATTGCACCAACGCCTATTCAAGAGTGCGAGTACTCCCTGGGAAGGAGACTCAGCCACTTTGCGGGTTGACATGATTCGTGCCATACAGAGCTGGCCGAATTCAATCACAGAAGAGTCTCTAGAGCGTGACAGAGGGACATGCACTGTGCCTCCTCTCGAGTATCCGGATACAGTTATCCGTGACACTATCCGGGCGGATGCGCAACAGAGAGAAGCTGATACTGCGATGGAACAAATGCGAAATGTTTTAGGTGTGGATGTATTGGGCTGGGTGCCTAATGATGAATATAAAGCTGCGAAAGAAATGGCTCGTGAGATGAAGGCTAAAATGCTTGAAGCGGCTGAGACACATGGCGATGTTACTGGGGTTCAAAACCATTTTCCGTTCGATGACTTCAATGAGAACTCCTGAAATGGACCCTGGACGATATACGCCAAATGTACGTTAAACGGGCTTGCAGGTATTATAGCGGTTCACAATGTAGACTATCGATCGCTTTCGGCAAGACAAGTAAAGTGGTTGGCTATATCAAGATACCAAGATTATCTTGTCATCCACGCCTCGAGCTGCCACCGAAGCCTCATGATTCCCAAAATCCCTGTTCCGCATGTGAGAGAACAATGCATCCGGACTCAGGCTGCTGTTCTTAAAGCCAAAGCCTCTAATCTCCATGAGCTGACCGTCGTCTTTCGCGAACAAGCCGCCACTTTTGATGAGGATGCTGCTAATGCCCTCATGAGAATTGCACGCGCCCTCAAGAGAGAAGCCAACTTTCTTGAGGATGATGCTGCCGACCTCCTTTTTCATGCCAAGTGCTGTCGGGAAGCTGTGGCGTGTCAGATCTTCCCTGAGGTATGATAGACTATCTCCTGCTAATGAGGAAATGTATTCTAATAAATACTTCCATAGTTGTCTTAGGCTCCTCCTTGTTCAGTTCCTTAAGGGGCCGCGTGCGGTCATGGCACATGTGAGTCTATCCTAACTCCCTCTGCTTTTCGTTGATCATCATGCTCACTTGGTGTTTTTTTTTCCCTCTTAGGCGCCATGGTCCACGCGCGCCGCCTCTGTAGCTTTGGTCTTTGCTGCTAGTTCTTCTTTGGTGTTGGTGGGGGGCCAATGTTGTCAGTTCTGGTGGGCGCTGGGTCGTTTTCCGTTAGTTTTTTTGCTTTCAGTTTCTTTTTTCTTTTTTTATTAGGTTGAATGGAACCAAATCTGCCTCCTGAACCTGTACAGGTCCTCTGTGGACGTAGGAATAGTAGAAGAGCTCAAAGACCTTCAGTCTGTTGCCATGGATGGTGTCCCTGAATGGTGTCCCATCCAGCTCCTCAAGCTGATAAGTCCCTTTCTCCAGTGTTTCCCGGTCCTATAAGGTCCAAGCCGGCGGAAGGCTAACTTTTCAGTATATGATGTCTCCGGGCACGTGTCATTGCAGAAGGACAAACGTTGCCTGCATCCTCCTTGATTGGCCTCGCGCTTTCGCAACACCTGATTCTCTGCCTCCTCCAAGTCCTTGTTCTTTCGTATAATCCGTCGAGCTCTTGTTGCAATCTCCGGTGTCACGAACCGCGTTCCAGAGATGAGTCTGCCAGGTAGGAACCTCCAGTTCCACCGGAACGATGGCTTCCTGCCTCATAATCAGAAAATAAGGCGCCATGCCAGTCAAGGCGCACACAGTGTTGCAATCAGGCCACAACACAGTCGGAAGGGGTCCCCCCATGTCATGGCAAGGAAATTTCAGGAGAGGATCTTCATGGTTGGGAGCAAAATGGCACGACAGATTTCGGAAGCGAACAGGTTTCAGAATCCCAGGATACTGGCTGTTTCCTAATGATTCGCCTGTCTCTACACCGGCAGAAAAATATCATCGCTGACTGGCAAGACCTTGATCCAGAATGCCTGCTCCCACGAGGTAACATTTTATCATGCTGTTGGTTTCAGGGCTACTACCTATGTCAAAGACCAAGCAAGACACTGTTTCAGGAAGAGAATAAATTATGAAGAGCGGCAGATTTAAGATACAGGTACATCATGAAATAGATTGCTTCCTATTCTAGATCAATCTAAGGCATAAAAAGGCAGATATTCGATACCAGGAGGTTGATTAGCAATGGCACACCAAAGAAAGACATATCATGCCCGAAGCCGGATTCCGTGGACCTCCTGGGTATGATTTTTGAAATGGGCCATGCTAGGAGGAACATAGTTGACATTTCTCATGCCACACATTCCACAATGTTTTGCGCCGCCCTCAAATGCTGCGAGTTCAAGCTTGTGTATATTCTCCACATGATCCCAAAGCTTATTAGTTTTACTCTTTTTCTTTTCGCGGTCGGTGGGAGTAAGTCTCGGGTCTGACAAGCAAAATGGGCACTGCAGAGGGTCATACTTCTCCGGGATGCTGGCTTGGGCTGGTTTCCAGGAGTTTGTTTGCCTCACTGGTTGGGTCACCTTCGCGGCACTCCCTTGCTTCCCACGACGAGGGCTCTCCTTCCGACGCTGCCACTGAACCATAAGGCGGATATACTCTAATCGACGGAGATGGGCCTCTTCGTCTGTCCGCACGGGGGTGGAGTAACAGAGTAAGCGGACTGCATCTTCTCGCTCCGGGACGAAGTAGTGATTTGGAGGAAGATTTTGGCTGTGATTTTCCTCATTGCTGGGAGAGCCCTCATACTGCTGGTTAAAGATTTCCGTGTCAGTGTTTCGGAAATGTCTTTTCCGGTTCTTCTCCAGGGCTTCCTCGCGAAGCTTTGTGAGGGTCCGGTTTAACCCAGCATCTGCCTCTTTCTTTTTCCGACCAATCTCCAGCCCAGCAGCTTCAGCTTCCTTGACTGTATGACCCTGTTGATGAATTTCCAACGTCAGCTGCTGACATATTCTGCGAAGCTGTCGAGCTTTGGGATGATTCCGGACTTGACGCGATTGTTCATCAGTCAGGCAAATTGGGGCGGTATTATCCGCCACAAGGCTTGCTGTCCGCATTTCCCTCTGCACCACCTCGTTTGATGCTCGTCTGTGAAATGCAGCCGCTGTATCAAAGTCAACCTTTTCATTCAGGTAATATTTGACCGCGTTGGATTCATGGTCAGCAACCTGATCACGAACTGAGGCAGGGGCCTGATCTGTTCCAGCAGGTTAGCACAAGACCTTTGTTAAGACATTACAGGGCCATACTATTGATTGCATTGATAGCACCACGACGGACCCATTTCTGAGTCAAGTTTTCCTTCTGGCCCGTTTTCTTTCCGATTCTTTTGATATAGCGAGCCCAAGTTCTCGCTTTAAGCGACACCAGATCAGACGTGCGGTAGCCCTCGTTAGTATGTTCGGGCTCGCGAAATATGGGCAGGTCTAACTTGTCTCGCTTGATCTTCAGGTGGATTCCTCTTCGATGTTGAGGGACTGGCACTGTGTAGATGTCCGCCACATCCCTGATCGTAGCCACAAAAATATTGTCGTCTATACCTAACGCCAAGAGCTGCGATAGCAGGTCGAACAGAAGGTTATCCTCATGCTCAATAACAAACCTCTTTCTATATCCTAGTTAGCAATATCCCAGAGTAGACAGGTTCTTCGGCTCACATTCGCGGCTTTCGGTCTTCCCCTTTGGTATGAAGAAGAGTCACAATGGCAGTCAGCAGGTTACGACGTCCAGGTACCGGATTGCGGATAATGTAGAATTCAATGTGTCTCCAAAGAATGGTGCCGGTTTCCTCATTACCAGCAAGATAACCGTCATCCGTCACAATGGAACTATCCGACGTGTAGCCGTCATCATTATCAAGGTCCGGGTCAAGTCCGTCATAGCCCATGTCTTCAGGTGTGGGTTCTTCCATCTCACCCAAGTCACCACTGATACCTGTCTCATAGCCTGAATCGCTCGAAAACCCATCGCTCAGACTCTCGGCTGAACTCAGATCATGGTTGTCCTCGATTACCATCTCTTCCGCTGGCGAATCAAATGTGCCGTCAGGTCGAGGGTTCACCGCATGCCTCGTGTCGAATAATGAGACGGCACGACAGGCTGAGATGCTAGATAGATTGAGGCCCACTAGCGGATAGAGTCGCTGCTTCTCGTCTGCGAACACCGAGTCGCAGTGAACAAGGTGCGTAACCTGAAATTCTAAAAGGTCAATAGAATCTGCTGTGGGCTTCGGTAATGGAAGCTTCCGCAAACCCATCTCCTTGCTGACTTGATTCATGTACTACCATCCTGGGTAAGATAGCGGGCAGTATTGGGAGAGCAGAGTCACATACATTAATGCAGTCCTGCCGCATGCCAGGATCCAGCTCCTTACCATTCTTCAGGTAATAAAGCCTCTTAAGTGTCCTCCAATAATTGCCGAGCGTTCTATGGGATTTAATAGATTTCCTGAAATTGAGCTTGATCCAGTCAAACCAAGCCTTGACATCCGCAGCGGCGGGGTTCTTTAGGAGTCTGTCAGGGTCAAGTAAAGCCTCTGAGCAAAATCTGGGCCGCCATGAGTGTTAGCTTCCCGTACACCACTGGAAGGACGGTTTGAACAATGAGAACATACCTATTCCACTTGCCTCGTAATGAGGCAGCGGATATGTTTGTATTCGGCGCATACAGGGGCAGCGTCGGCCCATTAGCAAGGTGCTGCTCTCGGCGTTTAGCATAGTAGATGTGCGACTTCCGACCATGGGTCTTCGCCCGTCGTGTGTTTCCCTGTCGAGGGAGACCGGAGTAAGCCATTGAACGAGAGGAAGGAGTAGAGAATTGACTGATTCAGGAGAGGAAAAGGAAGGGTTGAAAACAGAAAGGCATAATGTTATTTATAGTGTCACCCGCCTGGCACGGTCTGCTTGTAACAGGGCTTTCTATCATCAATTAGGCTTGCTCTGGCTGGTTACGGTGACTCCCTGGGTATACTCCGAGCACACTGGGGGAAGCGAATGGAGCCCAGCGAGGTCCGATGTGGGTCGGCAGCCCGCAGCGAGTGGGCCGCGGTGAGGCGTAACGCCATTACAGTGCCGCTCTGGTAATTTTGGAGCTGTAAAGCGGCATGCAAGGATTGCCCGTTGGAGTTTAGCTTCCGGGGCCATCGTCGCCCAAACAGGCCATGCGAATCGCCTGATCAGGCGACGCCGGCCCCCAAAGGTACATTCTATATGTAAGAAAAAGAGAAAAAAAGTAGAAGAAAGAGTAAGAGTAAAAGTAAGAAAGTAAAAGTAAAAGAATAAAAGTAAGAGAATAAAAATAAGAGAGTATAAGAATAAGAGTAAAAGTAAGAGAGTATAAGAGTAAGAGAGAGAAAAAAAGAGAGAGAAAGAGTAAGGATAAGAAAAAGAGAAAGAGTAAGAGAGAGAATAAGATAGAGAAAGAGTAAGAGAGAGTAAGAAGTAGTATAAAAGAATAAGAGTAAGAGAGAGAAAAAGAAAATATAAGAATAAGAGTAAAAATAAGAAAATAATAAAGAAAAAAAATAAGAAAAAAAAGAGAAGAGTAAAAGTATAGTAAAAAAGTAGTAAGAAAGTAGTAAAAAAGTAGTAAAAAAGTAGAAGTAGAAGTAGAGTAGTAAGAGAAAGAGAGAGAGAATAAGAGTAAGGAGTAGAATAAGAAATAGGAAAGTAAGAGTAAGAGAGAGAGTAAGAAAAAGAGAGAGAGAAGAGTAAGAAAAAAAGAGAGAGTAAGAGAAAGAAAGTATAAGAGTAAGAGTAAGAAGAAGAGAAAGAGTAAGAATAAGAAGTAGAAGAGAAAGAGAAAGAAAAAGAGAGTAAGTAGAAGAGAGAAAGTAGGAGAGTAAGAAAGAGAGAGAATAAGAGTAAGAAAAAGAGAGAGAGAAAGGGTAAGAGTAAGAAGTAGGAGAGTAAGAAAGAGAGAGGTAAAGAGTAGAAGTATAAGAAAGAGAGTAAGAGAAAGAGAAATAGTAAGAATAAGAGGGAGAGTAAGAGAAAGGATAAGAGTAAGAAGTAGGAGAGTAAGAAAGAGAGAGGGTAAGAGTAAAAAGTAGAAGTATAAGAGTAAGAGAGAGTAAGAGTAAGAGTAAGGAGTAGAAGAGAAGTAGGAGTAAGAGAAAGAAAGAGAAAGGGTAGAATAGAGAGTAGAGAAGTAAAAATAAAAGAAAGAGAAAAGTAAAAAAATAATAGTAGAGTAAAAAGTAGTAGAAAGAAAAAAAAGAGAAAAAGAGAGAGTAAGAAGTAGAAGTATAAGAGTAAGAAGTAGTAGAGAAGTAGAAAGAAGAGAAATAGAAAGAAGAGAAGTAGAGAGAAGAGTAAGAGTAAGAATAAGAAAAAAAAATAGAGAGAGAGTAAGAAAAAAAGAGTAGAAATAAGAGAGAATAAGAAGTAGAAAATAGAAAGAGTAAGTAAAAATAAGAAATAGAGAGTAGAGAATAAAAAAAAAAGAGAAAAGTAAAAATATAGAAGTAGAAATATAAGAGTAAGAAAGAGAAAAAAAAGAAAAAGAGTTAAAAAAAAAATAGAAATAAAAGAAAAAAGTAGTAAGATAAAAAAAATAGTAGTAAGAAAAAATAAGAGTAAGAAGTAAAGTAGTAAGTAAGTATAAAATTAAGAAAGAGAAAGAGAATAAGAAGTAGTAGAGAATAAGAGAGAGAATAAGAGAAAGAGTAAGAGTAAGTAGAAAAGATAGTAAGAGAGTAAGAAAGAGAGAGAAGAAGAAGTAAGTAAGAAAAAAAAAAAAATAGAGAAAGTAGTAGTAAGAAAGAGAGAGTAAGAAAGAGAGAATAAGAGAAGAAGTAAAGAGTAAGAGAGAAAGAGAGTAGAATAGAGAGTAGAGAAGAGTATAGAAAAGTAAAGAAGTAGTAAAAAAAGAAGAGAAAGAAAGTAGAAAAAAAAGTAAGTAAAAGAGTAAGAGTAAGAAAAAGAAAGAGAGAGAAAAAGAGTAAGTAAGAAAAAGAAAATAGAAGAGAGAGAGAGAGTAAGAAAGAGGAGTAGAGTATAAGAGTGTAAGAGTGAGGGAGAGAAAGAGTAAGAGAGAGGAAGGGTAAGAGAGAGAAGTATAAGAATAAGGGAGAGGAGTGTAAGAGTAAGGGAGAGGAGTATGAGGGTATAAGGGTGAGAGAGAGAAGTATAAGAATAAGGGAGAGGAGTGTAAGAGTAAGGGAGAGGAGTATGAGGGTATAAGGGTGAGAGAGAGGAGTATGAGGGTATAAGGGTGAGAGAGAGGAGTATGAGGGTATAAGGGTGAGGGAGAGGAGTATGAGGGAGAAAAAAAGTGAGAGTGAGGGATGGTAAGTAGTGGTTTGATAAGTGGGGGTTTGATAAAGTGATGTTTAATAATTTGTTAGGGTTAGGGTTAGGGTTAGGGTTAGGGTTAGGGTTAGGGTTAGGGTTAGGGTTAGGGTTAGGGTTAGGGTTAGGGTTAGGGTTAGGGTTAGGGTTAGGGTTAGGGTTAG
>JAPDEK010000200.1:0-19273 GCA_027569065.1 Aspergillus cavernicola
GCCGGAGTCGTTTGGCTTTATTCGGTGACAGTCGGGCCATCCATTGGTTCTCAAAATGGGCATTCCCTTCGTTTTGGTACTGGCGAATTTTAAGATACACCTCTCCATCACTGGGGATCTTTTCATTTGAATACTCGTCCACAAGCGCCGTCAGCAGGCCTGCACTAATATCTTTGGTAAGACTGTTAGAAATCAAAATAAAAGCTTTTGGACTCAAGGAGAAAGGTTGGCAGGATAGGGTGTCGTGGCTGCATACCATCGAGATAGAGATCAACTGTCCACCATTGGTCACCGGGCGGGAGTCGTTCTTTCCCAGCCCTCAAGCGATGCTGGCCATGAAGGCACTGTATCTGGCCCACCGGGAATTCAAGGAGAGGGCATCTGTCTGGTGGACTTGTCTTTAAACTGTGAGTTGTCACTCCTGCTGTTTGGAGCGCCGCAGCTAAATGTTGTCGAGACACAACTGCTGTGACATGGTTTCGAATATCCAGCCGTCGACAGCCATCATGAGAGAAGATCTCGCTCAATCGTTCCACATTTTTGGGATCTAGTTCTCGGGATATGGATGGATGTGGAACAATCTGGTTGATGATTACTTTCACAGTGCCTTGGTATTTCAAACTCCGCTCCTGGGCTAACTGGGATTCCGTAGGTGTGAGCATAGTTTGATCCATAACAGCAGCTGTCATAGAGCAAAGAGCTCTCATGTCAAAGAAAAGAGTTGCAATTACTTCAGGTTTTAAGAGCAGCAATCTCACAGGTGGGGTTGCCCCGAGGTTGATCTTGTCCCAGTTTGCTTACGGCCAACGTTTTCAATACTAACTATGGAGCCTCAAGATACAGACCTCGCAAGGAGGGATTTGCAGATCACTGATCCACATCATTAACAAATCAACAGCCTCCCCATCGTGATTGTGGGTTCGATATCTAGACTCCCTGGGGAGCGCAGTGACTTAATACCAAAGCAGGTTAGCGTCATATAGCCATCACATCCATTTGTCAGTCTTCCACGAATTTGTATATAAATCATAGGACCTAGCCCTCACCTATCAAGCGTTCTACTATTGCTCTTTGTTTGCTCCTCAGAAGACACGCTGGTGAGAGAACATGATGAATTCAAAGGAACAGGAGGCTCATGCTGGCCCACAACCCAAGGCAGGCAAGGGAGTCAAAAGCCTCAGTTTTAATTATTCGAGAAAGATCATTCAAGGACCACACAAAAATTTTGGTCTTCCCCAAGTCGTCAACTCTGAACGTTGTGCAACTTTCCTTATTATTATTAGAGACAAAGAGTCTCCATGGGACACATTCCAACCAGTCTTCAGCTGCAAGCTTGCGGGTAGAGTCATTACTGCAGTGCAAAAGTCTCGTCCTTATCGGCTAAAAGCAATTCGGGAGTATCCCCCTAAGTATGCTAGAGATGTTTTGCAGCTCTTTCAGACAATCCAACATGGCAATGTCCTCTCTGCCAAAGAATGTTATCGGGATGGGGGCCGGCTCTTTGCCCTGGTGGAAGATTGTCCCCTCACACTTGAACACCTCGTGAACCTCAGCCCTGATCAAGACATGTTGGGTGCAATCATATTCCAGGTATGTTACTGGGGGGTATGTGGAGGATTTTGCTAACACCTGGAGATCCTCAATGGCTTATCCCACTTGATTACGACTGGCTTTGAGCATACTAGCCTGACCTGCTCAAACATCCTCCTGGCTTCGAATGGAATTATTAAGATAGGTAATATCCAAGGCTCTAATAATCAGGTTGATATCGCTGACGAGCCGATAGCAGCATTGGAACATTGTGTTCGGCACGTTCCCGGACAGTCTCAAATATCGATGATCAATGCTGTGGCTACCATTATGATGCAACTCATGCAGAGATACGAGATGGATGATGGGATAATTGGGGTTGACAACATTGAACGTTGGCCTCTGGATTCGGAAGCATTTGGTTTTTTAGAAGCGACATCCTCCGCGCAGTCTGTTAATGCTCTAATGAAGGCAAGTAACTTGCCCTAGGAGTGTTGACCACCACTTACTGTTTATAGCATGCATTCGTTGCCAAACAACATCCACTGGGTGGCCTCATCGCCTTGGCTCGCCTGGCCCCGATCGCGACAAAGATGTTTTATTCCTACCCTGTGTGACCAGCTCTGCGAACTCATTTCGCAAAATTAAGTTCAGACGCAAATATACTCCCCATTTACTTGTTTATAGGTTTAGATCCTAATCAGCGCTCGCTTGGTTAACCTATGGAGGGTTAGGGTATTACATCTAATTCGAAGGTATGAGCGGTAGCGTCCATACATGCTTGTGGTAGTAATAAATATAGACCACTATGAATAAAGAATAAAATGCTAATCGCACGCGCTGCAAGTAAAGACACTGAAAATGGAGAAAACAAGCCATGACATAAGTGATTCGGTGAGGGTCATAAATTCACTCATCTTACTGGTTATTATAGAAATCAGTGATTCTCTCCTCTGCAATTCGCTTGGCATCAATCGGGTCCCATCTGCTTTCGGTTGATTGACTCGTCAAAGCTCTCTCATCCTCGGCAAATGCTGTAGAGAGCTGATCTTGAAGCCCAGTTCCGCCATCCCGAAAGGTTTTGATCAGATCTGGGAGCTGTCCAAGTATGAGGGTTTTCATGACCGGCTCTAATGAGCGAAGCAGGTGAACAGTTCCCGGACGGGTGTAGGAAACATAAGTGACAAGGGCATCCACTTGCGCGGGCTTGAATGTGTTAATGTATCTAGATGCAGGGATTAGTGGGACGGGAATAATGATTGATTAATGGAGACACACATTGCTTTCAGCCATTCACCTCCAAACAACAAGACCCCAGCGCCCAGGGTCGCTCCGACTTCCAAACACCACTTACCCTTTCGGTTATAGATATCATGGATCCTATCGCGTAGGGTCCGGCCATCCAAGTATAGATTCGGGTCATCAGGGTATGCCTCTTCAATGCAGTCAAGGACATAAGTCGGGTTCCTGTTGCCCGACTTACGGGGACGAGGACAGTACCTCTCAGGATGCTTGCAGAGCGCTTGGTAGTTGATATGGAACAACATGTATGCAACAAGCTCTGCGACAGGATCAAGAGTGTTGGATTCAAGTACTCTTATGTAGTTCACCGCTGGGTCTATACCTATCCATTCCTTGGGAAGACCGAGTGCATGTTGGTCCTGTAACACGTTGTTATGCCATTGATCTGAAAGAGGTCTCATCTTCTGAACAGGATCAGGGGGGAGAAGATAAGCGTCCGCCTCAATGACTTCTCGGAGTTCTCTGCCCTTAAGCTGTATTCCATTGAATATGCAACCCATCAACAGATTTTCAGTAGTCGGATTGGACCTTATCACCGCTCTAGCTTTCTTCCCCTGCCTTGGGGTGTTCCGGGTTGACCCTGCCCTACGGTTTGCTCGTCTGTGGCCGGGGATGCGCGGAGAATCAGAGCGTGTCTGCTTCTTCATCGGCTGGGGCGAGTCGAGACAGTCACTGCCGGGGGTAGGGTAGGCAGAGTCTGCATTGATTTCCGGGGAGGTTGACACGGAGCCCATCTCCATCCTATTTCCAGGGGCTTCAGTTATGTTTCCAGGTTGTATAGCATTGCGTGGTGGAGTTGATATATTTTGTTGAACTGGCTCCCTCTCGGGCCCGTTGTAAAGGGGCCAATCCCTGGAATTTGTTGGTGTTGTTGAAGGTTCGTTCGCACCACTGGCAGACCCATCAAAGTTGTCTGAAGGAAGAGTTTGATCATCATCTACACTGAGATTGTAATTTCCTGGAGTAACATTAAATAGTTAGATTCTGTTGACATTCAAGAAACTGCATGAAGAGTTCTTTTTACCTATCTGATTGGCCCATGCCTTAGATCTCCGCAAATACCCTGCCCGACAGATTCTATTAAGAATATTCGCTATCTGCAGCTCACCCAGCGATCGTAATATCTCCAAATCTTTTCCAATGTGAAGAGCAAGCTAGAGAAATAAGCATTCATAGCGAGCAGCCTTTAAGAATGTAAATACAGACCTCGCCCAGCTCTTCATCTCCTAGGACCAAGGGGCCAGGACTATTATAAGCAGAGTATGATTCCTATCACAGCAAGATGAGCCAACATTGTTTTGGGGGTGTCGATTAAAACTACCTTTAGTGTCACCGTAAGATTGACTCTTTGTGTAATAGCAGCTGGTGCAGAAGCATAGGATATAATATTGGAATCCCTCTTCAGGATGTAAGACCAAATAAGCCTCACACCAAAAAGTCTATCTAATACATCAGTGATCTGCGAAATGTCCACACTTCCCAATGTTAAGAAGTTCTTTCCGAGCCGGAGGGCGAGCTGGGAAAGTCAGCACCGACCGCGAAAGAGACAAAACAGATAGACTTACATCAGCACACTGGTCATCAGACAAAATTTCGTAACACCACTGACCGTCCTGATATAGGTATTCTTCCTATCAAGAACATGGTAAGTCGATGAAGAGCGCAGAAGGCCCAAACCTACCTCAAGGCTGACTGTGACCTCGCTCATTTTCGTGGGGCCAGCCCAATAAAGACTGAAATAGAGGGACACGAAATGTTTTGAGAAAGACAATAACGAGAGTAGTTTATAGAAAGATTATTGTTCTTTGCCAAAATGCATGCCCCAAGATGAAGCCAAAGTGGCTGATTGATGGTAAACATTGCGGAAACAGAGGAAGCAATCGCTTTTTATTAGTGAAAGAAAATGAGGATGCTCAGGGAGCATAACTTGAGGGCCACAGGTTGAATAGAATAGGTTGAACATGATGGGTTGAACATCATGAGAATCATGGTCCTTTCCCCTGCGAATCAAGAAGGTGTCGCAAGTCAAGCAACCCAGAATCAAGGGAAAAGTACTAGCCGTAAGTTATTCTTGAAACTGCCGTACAAAATTACAGTATAAATGATTATGGTCCCTTTTTGGTCGATCATGATGATTCCAAATCTTGTATTCATGTTGTGGGGGCGTAATAATACGAGTCTAGAACCACCTGTGACCCACCCAATCTTGCTGATCTTCCGAAATAAATAAAATACAATAAAGTTTGCTGTATATTACTGAAATTAACAAGTCTTGGCTCCCGAAAATACAGCGATGTTTGCTGTAAGTTACTGGAGTCTGCCTCGGCAAGCTAGACTTCCCTCTTGGCAGGCACAGAATTCCCCTTGTTACTATTGACGGTCAGGTTCGGAAATTCGTTCCTGTCGCACGTGATTTATCGGGGCTGGTACTCCAGCTCTGAAAGCTTGACGTGCTGATGAAGGTATCGCCGCACAATCTCTCATAAATCAAATCAAATCAGATCAGTTGTGGAGACTAATTGGTTCAGCACAAGTTCTGACATGATGATTCCAGGCAAACTTACCCATAACCAGCAGCTGGCCTTGCTCGTCTCGGATATTAGGCAGTCTCTCAATCAGTTTCCCAGACAACTCCTGTGAGACTAGACTTTCATAATAGGGTACACCCCGGTAAAGACATGCCCTTTTATGCTTCCCGAATGGTAGTTTGTCAGGTTTGAGATCATGTTCCACATAGATAGAGATATGGAGTATCTAGGAATTCAGTCAGCTTCAGTAGTCACTGGAGTTGCGCGGTAAATCAGCAACACGAACATAGCCATCACCCATGGTATCATCTTCAAGGAGTTGATTCAGTTGCTCCTGGGCCGAGGTGGCCATGTCTGCCTTGTCAGTTGGGTTCTAGGACCGCGATCGGACCAAACTCACCCTTGGAGTCCACCTGCCACACCAAATGTACACAACGAACCTGGGAAGTGCAGGTATTATAACCATAGATCATTTTCTTAATATATGGGATCACAGCCGCAATCCCAAAGCCACTGGCGACGACTAGAGTGCTTTCACAATAGCTAACATCCTCGCTGATTCCGTGCGGACCAGAGAATAAGGCCAAGAATAAAACCGAACTATCTGGAACTGTCTGGACATGAAGGAGGAGATCTTTGGAGAGACCTTGGCGTGGTTGTACCAGAAGATCTAAAGTATTCTGTTTACCCCGAGACCATGATGTAACTGTGAAGGGATGTGTCTGCGTCCACGCCAATAAACTGACCCCCGGAATCCAGAGGTTGATATATTGACCCGCGTTCACTTTGAGCAGTCAAGGTAAGATCAAACGGACCTTGATAGCAGACACTGTCGCTTTACCACCGCCCTTCTTTGTAGCCTCTTGGTATACAAATAATAATATGACTCTTGGAGCACCGCGACCCGCAAACAGGCTATTTTGATACAGGAAAAAAGGCAGTAGTATGACCAAATTCAGCCTAAAGAGCGCCAGGGCAACAGTGAGGTACACTCCAGGAACATTGTTTTGAATGGTGAGATGACGCCATACACCGTAGACAAAAAGCCCTGTGAGGGCCTGATGTCCCCGGAGAAAGACTTTGTATGACCAGCAGCAAAACCATGGAATAGAAAGGAGAGCTAGAGTACCTAAAGAGGCAGCACCCTGCCAATATTAGTATGGTTGTAATCCTATGGAGCTCCAGGCATACAATCATAGTATAGAGATTTCGTGACTCGGACAGAGAAAGCCCAGGTTCCTTGGCTAAAGCCATAATAATATGGACAGAGAGCAGAGCAACAGCCATCCACCCAGTCATGCGGTGGATCTTTTGGCATATCTGTAAATAAATACCAAGGAGATCAGCCAAAGAGCTCACATGAATTGTTGACAAAGAGAATATCAGATTGATGAGAGCCAGGTTTCCTGCTCGACGGCCAACAACAGCCATCGTCCCGGCCTGAAAAAGGACCAGGAAGATGTTGATTGCAATATAAGATAGATAAAGAAAAACATCAGCCCGGGTCCAAGGACCAAAGAGTCAGTTTTGCAGAACAAGCACAGGGAGAGTAAAATAACACAAAAGAGAAACAGTAAATGAATGGGTCCTGTTGGAAAGAGATACCATAATTTTGACTAGAAAGATCAAGGTAAAGATGCTGCCAGCAGTAATTGCATAAATAACCAAGGCATCCATTATGCAAGCAAAAAGAAATGAATAAGAGTTAAGAGGATCAAAAAATAACTGCCTCGGACAGGGAACTTTATAGTATCCCTACAGGAGCTCATTGGGTAAATGCACTGGCTGCAGTAACAGGTTAATATCACACACCGGGGCTCCCACACTGAGATGGGGCTCCTGGGCTCGTTCTGAAGCCTACTTAATGAGTATTCATCCCTTCTTTTGATAATCTGCCTTCATGGGAAATTGATAATCCTAGTTACTCACGCACCATGGCTCGGAAGTCATCATGGGCAAAGAAATATTGTTCAGATACTGCTCGAGCGAAATCCCAGCAAATTTACAAGCAGAGAAAAGGAATAATCAAGAAAGCCGCAGAATACAGCCTTGAATGTGAATCAGATATCTTTGTTGCTGTTTGGACACAGAAAACTGGTCAAATTTATATCTTTGACTCATGCGCAAGAGCAAACTGGATCAGTATATTATCAGATTTAGTAAGCTAGATACACCCTTTCTCATCTTCCTACTAACATAAATAGGAGGGCTGCTTCCCTAATCCAATCCAGCTAACATTAGAGGATATTTTTCCTGATTATGGTGAATACCCTGTGTTGAGTCAAATAGAAGACTCTGCTCCCGGAGCTGAATCAGCAAAGAGCACTCCAAGATAAGGCATGTTTGTCTTCAATTATTTTCTTGTACTTAGATATAGTTACCAATAAAGAAATAAATCCTCTTATTACGTGTTTATTGTTGTCTTCAAACAATCCTGGTTTACTGTAAAACATATACTAAGCCAAATCTATACAAGCATACAACAGGTGATTCACCAAGAGGCGATTGAAACTGGAAGCCAGAGAAATATTATGAGTCCACTTCACCACGGGCCCAGCAAGCCTGGAGATCGGACCCACAAATGCAATGGGGAAGCCTTTTATTTGTTGACAACAAGGCTGTGTTGGTCAGGCAGAAATCCTCTTGTTGCGTGTTTTGTTGCCCTCAAATAACCCCTGATTTAACTATAAATACCCACCTGCAACTAACCACAGCATGTGCCCTGTGGCTTCGCTGTCAGCCCTGTGAGGCTGGCGCATCACTTGTTACCACCTCAGGGCAGATTAAGGTCCCAAGATCAGTGTAGTCCTGTCAGAGATTGCCACATTTGTATTTTCGGTGCAATGGATCTCAGTGATTGTAACATGGCCACAGATGCAAGGGATTTTGAGGAGCGCTGACGCGTTAGCCGCGCCAATTATAGGGAACAACTGCAGGGAATGCTTGATGCCTAAGGCATACGCATACAGAGTCTGTGTCAGCTGAATTAGTAATCAAACATAAACAAATACTCAGATGCAGCATCGCGACTCCCGTTCTGTTTGTCACGCACGGTGTCCCAACAGTGGCTCGTCTCTGCTGGCTCTCTGAAAGAAAATTTACTGCTAGCTATGCAGGACAATATTGCTGAATTACGACGTCAGTTGGAGGAAGAGAGGAAGGCAAGGGAAGAGGAGAGACGGGCACGGGAACAGGCAGAACAGCGTCGGGAAGAGGCAGAACAGCGCCAGGAAGAGGCAGAATGGCAACTGCAACCTAATACTCTGTATCACCTTCTGGACCGCTGCCACGAATCTTTGTCACAGGAAATCCGAATTAAGACAAATACAACCCTCACAACTCAAGGCAGCATGACTAACCTGGTTAACCAACTTTTTCCCAAGCAGATTATTCCCTGGCTTGATTTCCCTCAGCTCCAGGAGCAAATCTGGAAGAAACTCGAGCATGCAGTCAGCTTTACCTCGCGTCCACTCTTTCCTTCCAATACCCAGCTAGACTATGTCGCAACAAATATTCAGGACCAACCCATTTACTCAGAAGCAACTTTACAGAATTTCAAGCGAGACACTGTGGACAACTTTGTTGAAAAGATTATCAATGCATTACAAGGCAATAAAACTTTGCAACAGGAGTTTGGTATTAAGGGCCGAGTAGCCTTTTATAACCGCACCAACTCAACCTTGCTGGATAACAGTCTGGAGCAGATACATCTTAACAATGCACCCCATCAACCAACAAACACTGACCGCGGGAGAGGTAGAAGAAAGGGGAGGGGCAAACAAGAGGCACAAATCCAAAAGAGGGCTCCCTCAGGAAGGCAACACAATCACCATGCTGATCAGTTCTGTGTTCATGTTGTGGCTGACAAGCAGCAGATACCAGTATATACAGTGAAGTTTAAAGCCCCTCATAAGCTTACAGTCGCTGAACTTGTCGCAGGCTTGCATGAGATAGACCTGGAGCGCGATGTTATTAATCAGGAAGGCAAAACATTTGAGTTCCATACCACTTGCCTTGTTGCTGCTGTTGTCACTCAGATATTCTCATACATGCATGACTTGGGGATACAAGACAGATATATTTGGACAGGAGAGACATTTGTCTTTCTACATATTCCAGAGAATCCCACAATAGTTCAATACTACTTGTATGTCCCAAATCAAGATATGCAGGCAGGTGATGAGAGCTGTCTCCACCACACTGCCGTGGGCCAGATGCTTGCATTCACACTCCAAGCACTGGCTGCTGAAGCTCTGTCTCAAGAGTAGCATGATACCGCACATAAACAACTTTCAACTTGGAAAGTCAAGTACTTGGACATCTTGCGCAATATCCCCGAAACAATACGCAAGGAGCCGCCGCCCTCTAATTATCAGCCCTCATACTGGAAACTGAAACCAAAGACGCACAATACACATTCCCGCGCTCGCTGTCGACCAGCCATATCTACTGGGGGAGGCTCGCCAGGTGAAAGTAGCAACAGTGACAAGGACATGCCTTCACCATCTACAACAGCAGCCACGCGCAGTCAATCAAGTCGCGGGAAAGATAAAAATAAATCAACTAGCAGACACGAACGGGCGCAACCTGACCAGGGAGAAAAGCAAACTTCCTCTCAAAAAGACATGCAGTCCACACGACCGTACTGCACCATGGCTTGTATCCGCGGTATGGTCAACCGGGGTCCTCTGGATAAAGAGTGCCCCAACTTGCAACACCATGGTGGCCAGAGGCATCAAATAGGCCCGCGGGAGTTCACGCGCAAGCTGTACTGTCAACTCGTGCAGAATTGAAACAAGGGGTTTGAACCACTACATATCCATGGTCAGACAGGGTATCTCATGAAAGCAACTCTATTATCTCATGGGTATACCATGGTCATCAAGGCTACAACAAAGAAGAAGCAGCATGGCCTTCAAGCAGAAGTTAACAATTATCATCTCCTCCAAAGCCTGCAAGGGTATCAGATCCTGGTCTGTTTAGGCCACTTTGAGCCAAGCATTGCATACTAGTACCATGGCAAATTAATAGCGCAAATAATAATCCTGAGCTGGTCTGGAACTCGGCTTCAGCAGATAATCAACAACAAAAATTTGGATTTCTTCCATAAAGAGCGCGACAAGTGTCTGACCACCCTCTGGTCGCACGGAGTTGTCCACAGAGACAAGGAGTAGTGTAATATACTGTGGGACAAACTAACCAGGTATTTGGTTGTCATTGACTTGGAGGACATGGAATGGCTTAAGCAGCCTCAACCCCTCCAGCCAACATCTGGCAATACATGGGGCGGTTATTTTGCCTGGGTGCAGAAAAATAAACAAAGGCACCTGTCTAGTCTTGCTGCCTCCATCACTACTGTTGACATCAAGGATCCTGGAAATGGTTGATCACCCAGCAGTCCTTGCTCTGACCAAGACAAAAATGCCTCGAGCAATTTGGATTGAGGATAGGCCCTATCTAAGGGGTAGTTGCACCATGTTAAAGAGAATCTATCATGATACAGCCTCAGACAATTCAATCACTTTGCTCTTGATCAGGATCCTCCTCCGGCAGGCAATAGAATCAGGCAGAAGCCAACAGAAACCACACAAATATACCAATATAACCTAGCTACTTAATTATCCCAAACAAGCTGGCTGATCTCCTCCGAAACCCTTTACGTCAAACAGCTTCATCAATATTAGTAGTATCCAGTATTAATGATTACAAGGATGTCAGATAAGGTCACTGGTCCTTCCAGCGAACTAGGTCTGTTGGGGTATTCTGCGAATAAAAGGAGGAAGGATAATCGTAGTCCAACGATTATCAAGTAGGAAATGGCTTTCAGAAGTACTTTGAACAGTAACTAGCTTGGTATTCCGAAGATAACAGACAGAGACTAATACTAGATACAGTGGTAAAGACCGTTCCTTATATATCCATAGTTCCCTTGATCGTACATATAAGATCGCCTGATCATATATGTAGTTCGCTTGCTTGTGTATATCAGATCACCTGATACTACACTAGTCCCAATCCGTCCTAGCATAATATCGCCCGATATGATGGTGCTTGATATGACCGGCGCGGCACATCATTCCTCTGCTGTCGTCACAGCCTCGGCTGCGGCGAGGACTGAAGAAGAACAGAAGTCTAATAACACTTAGGTTCATGAACCCTCCAAACCAGAGAAGAGGCAGCGAAATTTGCTTCGGCAGCCGCCTGATTAATGATTATGACTCCCAGCCCTCGTCGGTTAGCCCGATCAATGTATCCCCTTATGAAAATTTAGAATAGGTAATGTCTAGCGACCATTAGCGGACTTTCCTTCGTATTATCCTCAATATCGGCTTGGATCCGGAGGCCCGCAAGCAGCTGCTCCACCATCGTTCTCTTGCAGGCCGCGAACGTGTAGATGCAGACGCAGATGTAGGCCTCCATTGAAAGTGTCAGGGAGAAACCCACCGTCGACAAAGTCATCCCAGAATATATACTGTTGAACTATGAGTCCTGAAGCTTTTCATGTCAATATTTGATGTCTGATGTCCGCATTCTCTAAATTATATCGGACCTGCCAAGACTCCCATGTGCCGCAGCACCCAGTGAAACCAATGCCGACCAAATATCTCCTCGTGTCATGAATGTTCATCGGTCATGTTTGGTAAGCAGATCCAGAAAAATTTCAAGTTGGGGGCTCACCTTCTTGCGCGGGATCCTTTTATGATTCTGCAGCCTCTTTTCAACAGCAGGACAAGAGCAAGTGAGATCAGCTTTGCCTCCCCGAAGTGTACTTCGCCCTCGACTGAATACAGAATCCAACCGGCCTGATCGACTACCTATTGCTGTGGTAATCCCGGTCCATCGATCGGCCAGCTCGATGGCAGGAACTTCCAGGGGCTCCCTTGTGCAGCCGTCACATTGTTCTCGCCAAGCCAGTGCAAGTTACGATAGTGAAGATGATCAGCCAGCAGGTGCCTTCACTAAATATCATTCTCTGCTATCAAGAGGAGACACCTCACGCCGAAGAAAGGAGACAACAAAACTATGGAGTCGTACAACATGCGGTAAAGAGGAGAAGTGGGCGGAGCAAGAGATCACCGCGGGCGTTCAAAAAGGTCTATGAATATGTCATCACAACAGTCAGTATCAACGCCTCAAATTGCTTCACGGAAGACGATAAGCTACCTGAATATGGTCACTAGATGGAGAATGATGCTTCTTTCCCCCTGTACTCTAATCTGGGCTCAATTGATCAGCGGTTTTAAAGGATTGAATTTGGTCTGCAAGGCCTATTTCTCCATCTGTTGGTCTCATGATGCCTTGTTCAATCACCCAACCTTAGACTGTGTCTATACCAATCAAATGTGAATCCAATCTGCTCAGGCTCGCCTGAAGAAAGTAGGTGAAGAAGTCCATGTTTCTCCAGGTCCTGACAAAATTCCTTTTTGGAAAGAGATTCCTCTCCCAAAAGGCTTTGATCCACCTCATCACAGCTGCCGCCATTGGCTTGCTCAGCAGTTGTTACCTCGCCGTTAGCGCTCTGTAATACAAATGTCCACCAGTCCCCAAGGCCACACCATAACCTATGAATTATGCTACCCATAATAGAGATGGTTTCGATGGGGGTTCTGACTTCCTCTCTGATTCCCTCCTTTCTGCTTCCTTCCTTTCTGCTACCTACTCTGTTACTTCCTGCCATATCCGTTCCTTCATTCAAAACATTTTTTGTATGCGCGGCCAGTTCTGAAACCGTGACATATTTATTATGCCAGCACTTGTCGATGACATTGTCGATCAGCGGATTGCCATCCAGTTTCGGAAACTCCATGTTCTGTAGTAAGTCCACAACCTTGGGACCATGCTCGTAAGGATCCTCAGTAAGACATCGATCTCCGTAAACCTCAAAGCCGTAGTTTATGAAGTAGTACAAGGAACCAAGGGCGAACTGCTCTGTCCGAGGGTTTAGGAAGCCGAAAGTTCCACATTCACCTTGGTCCGTCTCGCTGCTATTGAGTATTCTGCCATATGGAGCCATACAAGCTTCGTAATTTGTTCCAATTTCTGCCGTGCAATCAAAGTCGGATAGCTTCAGTCGGTTGCGATCAAGCAGGATATTTTCAGGTCGTAGGTCGCCATGAGCGAGGTTGAGTGATTCCAAGAAAGCAACAGCTTGGGCGAGATCGTTCATCCATTCCTTTCGAAGGGGCAGAGGTTCCAACTTTTCCACTTTTGTAACCACCATAGTTTGCTGGTCCCGAATATGGTTTTTCTGTATTCTAGAAGAAAGCGACATATCTATTAGGGTAGTTAGTAGACGAGGCTGTTTACTGCCAATAGGGGCCGTACCTCTCATGTACTCGAGGAAGATGCCTCTGTCTGAAAAGTGAAAACACTGGATAATAGACGGGCAAGGCCGATTTTGTGAAAATATTCGATATATCTCGAGCTCTTTATAGAATTGCTTCCTCTCAAATTCTCCAGACTTCGGGACCTTGACCACGATGAGAGGGTGGACCTCGTAAACGAAGGAGATACCTCCTCCCCAGATCCAATGCACACTAGGGAATTGGCGTTGAATATCCATGATGAGAAAATTATGTAATAAGTGAGAAGTGAGGTTTTGAGGAGCAAGAACAGGTCTTCTGCATTTTAAGTGAGGGCGAGCAAAGAGGGAAAAAGGAGGGCCGGGGGAAGCCAGGGCCGCGGTCATCGAATTAATTTCTTATTGGTTCGCAGGGATTGCCTTGTGTTGCCTTGTTTTTCAGGCTACAATAACAACATGCTCGCTCATAGGCAACCAATTAGTTTTATTAAAGAATTCCCTCCCAAATATTTGAGAATGATTTGGATACAAATAGATACACTATATACCTGCTGAAATCTGGATTCAACTTGCAAGAATTCAAATTTTATTTTAATATAAAATCCATGGCAAGTGTAAGGAAATGCAAGTGTAAGGTATCAGCATCGCAAATCCCATAGGTCCACTAGGCCTTTTTCCAAATTCCATTTATCTTCACATAAGTACCATTGGCGATACAGTCAGGGCATGGATCCCTTTTGGTTGTCTTGCCAAGGTGCTCTGTTTTCTGGATGATGCCGCAATTATTGCAGCCATCAAGTTCCCTGATCCTTCCGGGGGCATCAACTCTATGCCGGCATAGATGCTCGATTGTCTCAATAAGCTTCTGACACATGATCTTTCTAATGTTGAATATATGTCAGCCAAAGCGTTTCTCTCTAGCGATGATCAACTCACTCGATAAAAAGGTGACAGGCGTTGAATGCAGGGAACAGCAGAAGAATGCAATTGTAGTTGAATGGCGGTTCGGGGCGCAGTGATGATGAATAGAATACTTGCGGGATTCGGGCTGTATTTATGGACATACTTGGAAGCTTGGGCCTGTTGAATCCTCTCTTCAGAGCCATTGCGTTCAATAAGGCGGATGGCTACGTTGATTAAAGAGCAGGTCAAATTGCGACTCAATTGATGCACCATAAAGCATGCTCAGATACACGAGATGACGTTCAATTAGTTCTCCTTACCAGCCTGTGGAAAACACAGAGTGGTCAAAGCTCTGGTCCTGGTTCTGCTATTGGTGTGACTCATTGCAACTGCAGGTGTGCTTTGGCTTGACCCCGGACAATCCTGTCAGCCTTGACTAATAGCAGCCAATGTGCTGGCGTTAGACCGAAAATAGACAGCAATGTGAATATCCATGCATTAGCGCGAGGCTGTGTCTCCTAGTTGAACAGGGGAGAACTGATCAGATAAATACGCCCACATCCGCGTTATTCCGCGGAATATCGTGGGATTTCTAAAATTTCCTTCCGTTTTCCTGTCTTCTCAGTGTTTCCCATTCTCTTCCACAGCAAGAACCAATCCCGTGATTCATGATGAAGTATCCACATGTGAGGCTGCATACCAAAGAGAACTCTGCCCTTGCTTGGGATGATGATCATTCCAAACTTGAGACTGCAGACCTAGAATATCTCCTGCAGCAGTGCCGTCATTCAGTCACCTCCCTCGAAACCGAATTGTCAAGACGCAACATTCGAACATATTCTGTTTCAACAGAAAAAGTCAACAAGTACTTCGACCTTATGCATCGGCTCGTCTTGCAATTTGAATTGATCGGACGACTTGATGAGAAGGCTGTAGAGAATATTCATATTGCCATATGCATGTTAAAATCTCCTGCAACAGACCGCAAGATCCAAGTCTACCAGCGATTTATCTTCGACATCCTCCGTCTCCACGGCCAAGAATTATTTCTCGTTTGTGTTGGGAGCCTTGGAAAGCATAAAATGACCAACATGAATGATGACGACCGACTCGGCCTCTTCGGTCGTCTCAGAGTAAAAAGAGAACAGCTCAAAGTTGACGGACTGACTTATCTTGCAACCGAAAACCAAGTCCCTTCCTTTGATGGTAAGCTACTTAATTCACAATTTACCACAATGTAAGATCGTGCCTAACAGTCAAAAGACTCACATTTAGCACATTTGGCTCACTTCCATCGGAAGCGAACGTGGGAAGAGGGTATGAAGTCTTTCCTCAGTGCTATGACTAGCTGACAAGGTTCAGGACCAGGAAGCTGTGCGTCTGATGCGGCAAAAGACATTAGTCGTGAATCACCATGTCAAATTTCGCGTTTCACACTACCAACAGGGTACTCGGCTTCAGCTCTGCTTCCATTAGACGAAGCAGGCGCTGAAGTCATTCTGAGAGTAACAAAAGAAGACAAAAACGCTCTTAATATTACACTCCCAGCTCCGCATGAAAGTCTACCATTCATGTTAATCCCACACCAGATATGCGCCAATATCATGCGAAAATACACAGATGAAAAGAAAACGACCTAAGGGACAGCATCCATCTTAATATACTTGACTCTTGCACCGTTCATCCACCAAGAATAATACCCGGGAGCAAGAAACGTCATAAATACTTGATGGCGAGAATTTGGAGAAGTTTGCCAAGTATGAACATTCCGGTCTCCTAGAAAAATTTTGACTGTTCCGACATCGCTCCTCAGCCACACAATAATTGCCGTAATATGCTCAAACGGGCCTCGGACGATTGCTGGTTTGGCTGGAACCTCTTCGACTAGCCCATCATTCCCAGTCTACCATGAATCAGCGCGTTGAATAGAATGAGACGGAATACAACGAACCACTTCTTTATACTTGTCCCTGAGCTTAACCTCATTTTCAGCGATATCTGTAACATCCTCTGAGTGTAGCTCCTCTTCTACCATCGCCGTCTTATATCCAGGACTATACGGTGAACGTGGTATCGGGTAACGGCTCTGCGACAAAAGAAATTCGATCTAAAGAGTGTTTTTGTTAGATAATCTGGGGATTTAGTCACTGCTCAAGGTTGTACTCACAAAAATTTTGCGACAATAGTATGATCCCTATCGGCCCATCGATATTGCACAATATAATTGTTTGATGGGGCGGATAGATGATATGTATTCTCAGGAGCGTGGAATGTTTTGAATTTATCGTATGTTCAAGTAAGACGTCTTACTTCGCATGGACATCAGGCATCAGTGCGTTATAGTGCCCAAACCGAGGAAAGTCTGCTCTGATGGTCTTGGATTGTGGCCTGAAGTCGAAGTCTTGGTGGGGTTTGGAGGGGAAAACTTGCGATCAGGTGATAACTGATCACGTGCTAAAGCAGAATCGGAACTCCGACTTAATACTCAGCAGATACTTATGCACAAAATTGTATGGCTTTCTCCGGGCCACTCGCTATCATGCATGCTGGTTATTACCCACATCACAGGTGTCCCAATATTTAGGTGACCCACCTGCTGTGTGCAGAGCAAAGGGTGAAACAAAGACTTTTCACATATTCTCGTGCAAAAATGATGTCCAGTGGGTGCAAGTCAGATCAAGCTTTGGAGTGGTACAGTACAGGTTAGAACTCACCAGAGTTTTAATATCATCCCGGATCTTTTCCATGCAAGGAACCTATTGGTCTCCCTTCGAGCTGTTGAGACTTTTCACATCATCTAAACCCACTTTATCAATAAGGCTCAGGATGTTTTGCTTCGCGGTAGAAGAAAGATTGCGAACTAAATTCAAAGACATAGCGAGATATTCTCCATAAGTTTAGGGACTTGGTAAAAAGGGAGTAGCACGTTGCTGACCTTAGGTATGATCTCAAGCAGCCTTTATATGCAACCGTGATAGCGAACTACAAGTCAAATTTACCTAACTCTGCAGGTGGTAATGGGTACCTAATGCATGCATCCTAAAATCCGTAGAATTCCGCAGAAATACGCGGATTCCTATAGCCCCCGCTGTTATGCATGAAGTTAACTTAATCAAGATTAAAGCTTGAGATCCGCGGAATTCCGCGGAATTCCGCAGACTAATCTTGCTTTTTTCCGCGAAATACGATCCTTAGTCCCAAATAAGAATAGCGCTAGTGCCTTGATCTACCATGCATAACCTACTCATGGTACCTGTAAGGCAGGGGCAGAAAAAAAGCTCTCACATACTTGGAGCATCCAATTCATTGCTACTGGAGCAGGATAGTCCGGGCCAAAGCATTCCCTGACAAGAGGAGGTATCACCCAATCGGCATATTCAATAGCCATGGGTCATAGACAAGCAAGAAAGAAAGGATGGATCGGTTTGGCTTTGTATAGTCGCCGCAACCGCAATAATAGTAGCCATGATGTATCCTTGATCTACCTTTGAGCTGCCGGAATTAGCAAGTCATATACAGAGTAATGATCTATAAAGGCGCCAGCCTTGTCTCGAGTGCTCACCGCATTTTAGCACAGACTATTCCATCCATTCTACAGAGCAACTGTCTCCCCAGCTAAAATGTTGTGCAACATGAATGCTCTCACTTGTTTCACGCATCTTGTCACGTCACTGAAAGCCTACTTTTCCACCTCGGATAGACAACCACTACCTGACCCCGAAGCTGCCCATACAATTACCTCAGGTTTCACGGGCGTTCAACCGATTGCCAAATCAGTCACCGAAACTAGTCCACCTCTTGACGTGATCGAAGCGTCTCAGTCTGGTATATCATCTTTTAATGATTACCACGGTTTTATTATCCGAAACAAAGAGCTTCATCTAGTCCTCTCAGCTTGTTCGGATCACCATCCCGGAAAAGAATTTCTCGTTGCCTGTCCGAAAACGATTTATGCTTCTAACCTTACCCAATCAGCTCGGGAGATGCTTCAAATCAAACTTGACGAAGTGTATATATCAACATCAATCTGGGAAAAGCTTGAGATGCATTGGAAAATTTCCCCAGGGGATTGGTTTTATGTTTCGGATGCTGCAGGACCGCAGGCAACTATAGATCCGCGTTCTACTTGGATTTAGATTTGTCTTCTCTTGATCTAGGACGCTATGCTTTTTGTTACCCCTCATGGTTATGAGGACCTCCACTTCTGCGGTACTAACGACGCATATCTGGCCGAGTCATCCGTGAAGCTTTGTCCTTGACCACAGACATCCATTTCCCATTCAGCTTGTATTTTCTTTTTACGTACGCTTTTTTTCATGCAATAACCCTCACTTTGTCTTGCTGTCAAACCATGTTAATACGTTACCCTCTTTTTATTCTACTTATTACGATATAGGGATATCAGTTAGCAATTGTCCTCCGTTGTCTGGTCTAAACCGTATATCTCTAGTCCATTCGGCTATAAGAATTGTGTAGAATAAGATGCTCATAGCGATATTGGACCGATCGATATTGGACCGATCCTTTACTAGACCAAGCCAGAGACTTGTCGATCATATGCCTACTCCCAGCCATCAGCTGCTGACCACTAGTCAAAAATCAGAAAGACCATGCAGATTGATGGATTTGGTTCCCTGTGAGTGAGCTAGTGGCTCCATCGAAACCGCGTGGGGATACACTCTTCTTTTCCCAGGTTTCTTTTCTTTTT
>JAPDEK010000201.1:0-19164 GCA_027569065.1 Aspergillus cavernicola
ACAATACAACCTCCATCTTGGCGGGGAGCTAGAGTAGCTTAGGTAATACGGTTCCTGGGCTGTCCTTGAAGGTAAGAGACAAGATACAACGGGAAACAGGCCCTCCATATATAGCAGACGTATATTTTCTATTTACAAAAGATGGCTTCTGCTTGGACATACGCCTTTCAGTCCCTGCCAATCGCGTTTTCAGACAAAATCAAGCAACGTATATTACCCCTGCCCATCAGTGCATCCTGAGTGCTCTCAACAACGTATCATCCTAATCGGTTCGTCCTGTTCGTTCATTTCGGCGGTGGAGGTGGTGCGCCTGGCTTTTTGACTCCAGTGGTGTCATATGCGCCTCGTCCCATCTAAAGATATCAATAATTAACCTGCGCTAGCATCGACAAGAACTTACATGGAATATCGAAGAGTTATTTGGCAGTTAGAAGAGTCTTTGATTTGATGTTCAGTTAACTGACCTCCAAGGCAGAGAAATTATCGCAACTTGTATATTTATACCCTTTTAAAAAGCGCGATTGAGTTTGCTTAGTAGTGAGATTCGCTCTCAGGAAAGCTAAATTTGCAATAACTGAGATCTACCATCTAGATCGCCAGACCAAGCTCGTTCAACAATCAATCCATAGCCCGACGGCTAGCCCCCCTGGCCCAGAAACTATCAAAGGTAATCGCATGTTCACCCTGACTCTCCGCTGGTAGCGCGGTAATCCCAAGTAAATTCTACCGGTGCGAGTCCGCCAGTGCCATTGACCATCCGGTTAGCTTGTTCGAATGTGGCTAGCAAGGAACGTGCTAGACTACGGATCCTTAACACAAGCACCATCACCCTGTTGAACATGGACCTCGAAGTGAACATGAAAACATAGCCCACCGTCGCGGTTGTCGGGGATAAAGGTTTTACAGCCATCTTCAAAGCAGACAATGTTTCTGTCGTGTTACGGGTTGGACATTCTTTCTGTCCGCAAGGGATTTTCAGTTTATAACTTACAGGGAAGTGTAAGAAGCCCGTTTGTTAGGTAGAGAGGTTTAGCACTATTGGAAGCTTTCCTGGCAGCATGGTAAATCACAAAGAAACAATAGCCTCAAAGTAGTCGCGCGAGAACCGAGACCTATAATTTGATAACGCGGAGTCATGCCCCCCTAGAGCCCGAGGAATTGGATTGAGAACGAAGCATTCCATAGGCTTTGTGGATAATACGCGCTAGCATGTCGACCGAATCTGCAGGCATCCTTGAGAATTATGTTAGCTCGCTTGACAAAGTAACTGGTGATAGACATACTAGGTTATGAAGGCTTGGCTCCTAAAGTCGAGGCGCTGCCATTATTTTGGACATGGGATGCAAAGTGTGCTATTGCTTCAGGTGATAGCTTGCCAGGGACAGCACTACCACCTAGATCCATTATTATCTTGCACTTCTCGCACCAGAACCTTCCCTGCCAAGGGCAAGTGTAGTTCATAGGATCATTGGCGACTTTTTTCGCAAGCTCTGCATCTGAGTTGTGGTCGAGGTAATAATGCATCGAGGCTCTGAGTGTTGATACGGAGGAAACAAATCGGTTACAGTTGTTTTGGGGACAAATGAACCCTTGTTCAAAAGTATGGGTCTCAACATGAGCGTACCAACCGTCAGAGGAATCAAGGACTTCCGGACACATTTCCACTATGCACGGAAGGCTCATTGTTAGATTCAAAGAGGAGAAATGGAAGCCGGAAAGAAAGAAGTATATTCTAGCACTTCAAGGTTTGAGAGGTGACCTTGGACAAATAAGGCATAATAGTAAAGAAACAGTACAGCAATAAAAGAAGGGAGAGACATAGAACTATATACTAGTTTGCGTATAAGAAAAGTGAGCTCCAGGTCCCATCCAGCCTTGCCTCGTCGCCATCATGCGCACAGATTGGAGACCACAGGAAAATCCCTGCAGGTTTGAATAGAGCGAATCTGGTCAGACTTCCAAAGCCTGTTCAGCCTTGCTGTGTCGCCGTCCTAAGCACTGCTTATGTAGATCTATTCTTAGTGCCTGCCCCACGCATTAGTTATGCTTTCAAAGTGATATGGAACCATACTGGTACTCTTAATTGCTCCTTAAGCCAGAGAAAAGCATGATGGAAGTAATCTTGCCACCACGGGGTGAAAGAGTAGTCGTCCGAACCTGAGGGGTCCAAGGCCGGTGTCCTGTGCTGAGAATATGCGTCCGAACCTGAGGGGTCCAAGGCCGGTGTCCTGTGCTGAGAATATGCTTCCGAACCTGAGGGGTCCAAGGCCGGTGTCCTGTGCTGAGAATATGCTTCCATAATGCCCGAGTCAAAGAGACTTGGTACATCAACGACAACAGACAGGGTGGGTGTATAAGGCTGGCGATCTTTTTCTGCAGGGAGGAAAGGCCCAGCTTCCCGGATAGTTTCATAATTGAGTGGAGTGGTCGATCGAGGTGGACAATATTGATCACAAGCTGTTTGTACTCTCTTGCTGTTAAGTTGCTGGAATTGAAGGTATAGCGCCTTGGTATCTTCAGGACTGGAGGTGCTTCTATCAAACTCCAAAATAGAACCAGTAATGGCGGATTCCCATGAGCGATTTTGGGCTAAGGTTCTGTCAGTAAAGTGTCAGGCAGGGTAAACCATGAATTTTTGCTTACCACCAAACACACCAGACTCCCGTTCTTCATGATTATCAGACTGGCTGGACATGGCAATAATGATCTATTGCATAGGACGACCTTGGCGTGAGATTTAGGTTGCTGAGGTCCTTTACTGCAGAGGTAACGTAGTTAATCAGTCTGGATGCAGTGAGTGAATATGACAAGGCTGGGTATCTTTATACAGTATTAGGTACCATCTCCGGTCAGTTAAATGCTAATGATGGACCTATAGCGCATGCAGCTAAAACCACAATCTAAATCGTGTCATATTTAGATCCTTTGAGCGTCGGCAAAAGCCCAGAAATAAGCCTCGTTTTGATCGCCATCATCCAGTATCTTGACTAGCAGGTCCCCTGACACCAATAAAGAGCGCCCACAGTGAATGCGTGGCTGGGCATGTATACGAGTATCATCTAGCCGTGTCTGGGGAAAGCCATATGTTGTGCGCACCAGGTTCACCTACGCAGTGAAATTGGCCCCCGGTCATGCTTGTGGGAGCGCTGGATTGGTCGGACTAGATCTAACGCACATGAATCTTCGTCGCGGGCCTGTTTAGACTTCGCTTACGCGAACAAGGGAATGGAAGAGGCTGTGGTGTTGATTGATTCTCAAAAATCGCGCTAATGCATATTTTGAGAACATGTTCTCAAAATGTGCATTAGCGCGAACACTAAATCCAGAAGTACTAGCCGCCAAGCCACGTAGATCATCTCGAAGAGACAAAATCAAAAAGTCATACCCATTTCTGTTTCAAATCTAAGCAAGATTGACTGGAGGAGTTCCTACTCGAGGTACCAGCCTTGGCCATCCGCCCCAAGCATACCAAGATACCATAGCCCAAGTAATACGGTTAGCTTTGGCCGGGATGCCGTCCCATTCGCTATCAAGGGAATGGATGCTGAAAGCTGAATGTTTCCGTCTCTATCAAGCCGGCGGATAGCTACAAGCTCAGTATCCGTAAGAATGAAGCCGTGTCGCGCATGATGTTGTTTCATGTAGAAGTTGACCTGTGACAGAGCCTGTTTGAACTCCGTTCGAATCCTTGGGTTGGGAGTATCTCGCATGCTGAGTGACCATTTGTATGATGGTTTGATATCTCCGGGGGCGTGGTTTGGTCTGGTAGCTGCAGGCAGGTTCAGACCACAAAAAGCTAAGTCGGGTACGTAGTTGTCAATGGTCCTAGCCATTGTTCCAACATCATACTCCATTTCCGTAAGTCCGGAAATCTGTTGCGTGGACCTCAGACGTGCGAAACCACATCGAAGAGAGCGCCTGATCCGGTTCGAAATCGAGGCATTAAGTCGGGATCGGACAGCGGTTTCGGAATTGACTGCTCTGGGAGGGGAAGGTGGTACTGGCTCGTCCGGTATCCGTGCGGCTTGTAGCATAGTTCCAAACCGCTGCTGGATTGAAGCGAGATTAAACGTTGACCACTGACCAATGCTAACAATATCAGCAGCCGAATAGCGATCATTCCTGGTGTTACGGGGTGATTGTCCTTGGTCGATGACTGGTATCGATTGAAAACCATGTTGCAGATATGCCATGAGGCTCACTTGGTTTGCCATAACGCCATCAACAGTATTATGCTGTCGGCAAAGGGGGATTTAGAAAGTAGAGACAAGAGAAGGCACGATGGACGAAGGAATGATTTGGACAGAAGACCTGGCCGACATGGTTATATCCTACCCAACCTCGCACGGACCGCACTCATACGGGAGGGTCGGCCGGTCTTTTTATTGTATTGTATGGTAAGATCCATGTCCCCACATTCAGCCCAGGATAAGCTCTCGGAGAAGGTGGCAAGAGCGGTTGATGCTGGGGACAAAGGCGTTGAGAAAGCGGTGAGTGAGTATATCAGGCCGGATGTCCACCACAGGGGCTTTAAAGATCTTCTTTTTTACTCCGTCTCCTTCCGGCCGGCCACCCAATGCGAAATCAATGCCTGGTACAACTGAAGTCGGTCTGTCTAATGTTGAGGTCTCCCAAATCCTTGGGAGATCCGAATACTCCGCGGTTCTAAAGGTGGCTGTCCATGGTGAGCCAAGGGTTATGAAAGTAGTAAGTATATCAGTTCGTGTCCGGATATTCACTAAAGCCCATCCAGTATCGTGATAGACCCCCATCCGAGCACGATTCTCCGGACCGCGAAATCAACCCCTTCGTTTGCGAATCTTCGGCCTATCAACGGCTGACAGAGAAGGGATTATGCGCAAGAGGCGTCGTTCCTTATTTTTACGGGACAGTCACGAATATACAGCCAGACCGCTGGCAATGGTTTTCTATGCTCTTTAACGATGTGCGGCCTCTGAATGGAGTTCTTTTGGAGGATGTTGACAACATGCACCAACTGGATCTATCTACGTTCTCGGAGAGCCGCCTGATTCAGCTGGAATGTATTCTTCAGGACATACACGAGGCAGGTGTTCTCCATGGTGATCCCGACCCTAGAAATATGATGATCTGTCCCGGCCGTTGTGGTAAACCGGATAGGGTGCTTTGGATTGATTTCGATACTGCCCAACTCCTCCCGGAAGATAATCTTTCGCTGCGACAACAAATGTGGCTGCAGGAGGAGAACGAACTGATGGATTATTTCGCTAAGTCTTTGGTATGCCTCCTCATTGGCTCCGCGTTTACGCTCACTGACTGTTCTACAGCCTGAAGATTACCATGAAGGAAAGCTTCGTCGTACCTGGGACTACTATTATACAAGGAAAGGATGAACTAGATCAGATATTCACCCAATGCGATTTTTTTTCACAATTGCAAAGCTATCCCTGGGTTTATCATTAGCTGTGGCACGCTGAAAAACCTCAGCAGTCAAATCTGTAGCAAATTGGACCATGCACAAAGCAAGGCCAGCCAGATCAGCTTGTTGCTGGAAGGCAGGAAGAGGGGTCACTCTCACGTGATGGTGCTGTCAAGCTCCGATTGGCGCATCGGGAACAATTGGCGGCAGTGTTTGGGGTTAAATGAGGACCCTCATCCACGATCACGCCCCATCACAATCTTGCGACCGACACTCAGTACGGTTGTCCAGCAATAATGGACAGTTCTGTTCAGCTTTGTCTATCTAGAATACGGAATACCACATTGAGCTTACCCGATTTTCTTCAACTCGTAAGACTCGATCGTCGTCCACTGCTGAATGATTGCTAACAAAGCAGATCACTGACTTCATTATCTTCCACAAGGACCGTCTCCCTGACAGTACTCATGAACTATTATCGAAGGCATTAAGCAAAGAGCATTCCAAAGAACGCATTATCAATGCTCGAAATCGTATATCACAAACAAGAGAAATCGATTTTGCACCCTCGGTTAGACTGCTCTCGCTCATTCGCGAGCTTCATGCGTCCCCATCCGAGTTCTGGACTCTCAAACAGATAGACTCGAATTGTGATCGTACAAATCTCTTGCGTCATCTATATCAGCGAAACAGGCAGAATGATGTGATGAACGTGATGTATAGGGCATTTGAGACAACTGTGACGTACTTGCTGGTTCAACAAATATGTAAAGATTTTGGTGTAACAAGCTTTACCACCCAGGTCCGAAAATACTGCTCGAGTTTGATCATGGACCAGAACAATGCGACTGACGAGACGGCAAGAAAAGAGGTGGAGAAGAATTTCAGAGAAGACAATAGAGTTGGGAAGATCTGGTACACATATGCAGCACATTTAGGCGGATACGGTGCCTTCTTTCTGATTGGAGTTGCTCCAATGTCGTTGTAAGTACCTATATTTGCATATCCTAGCTACAGGCTGACCATGACAGGTATGAGACTACTTTAAAGGGCAGTGATGACTTGGAATCTGTTGCTTCTCATTTCAAATCCATCAATATCCCTGAAATGGCAACACAACATCGCTTGCATGAACTTGGTCTCCGAATTGTATGTTCTGTTTTGGCAGGGGCTGAAAATCCTGTTTTGGCAGGGGCTGAAAGTAATGGGCCTACCGAAAGACCGGCAAGGAAACGAAAGCGCCGAAAGAGTAATACTACCGCATATAATTGTACAACGCCTATGCCTTCTCCGACGCAATCAGATTCACGAGAATCAGCTCACCTCATTCCGGCGCCCGTATCCGCACCCCATACTCCCGGAGATTATCAAGCAGCTCGTACGAAACGGCGACATACACGCGAAGGACCAGGCGAAGCTCCACAGGACAACCACCAGAGCAAACGCAGACATCGCATCGAATACGAACCCCAGCGAATTACAGAGGAGGGCACCGATACGTTCGAACAACGTGTGTTAGAACCTAAGGAGCGCGGCAACATACCATCCCGACAGGATGGTGCCCTTGACTCCTCGTGTGGGACCGGTGATTCTTCGCAAGAACCTTACCTAGCACAGAGAATTGATGGGACTGGTTTCGTGCCGCAAACAGAACTAGCGCAGAATATGCGTCCCGTCCAGAGTGATTCCCGAGAGGCATCAAGCGCCGTCAATGACAACAGATTACAGTTTTCAGATTCCCGAAACATGCACCAGCCTATACTTCCGAGCCCCAGACCTGAAGCACCAACGCTAAACAAGATACAACCCCCATCAAGCACAGCAACCCTAGATCTTTCTCGGCAGGGTTCTGATGTTGGCCCAACCTCCCCTGAGAATTATGAGCAAGACCCATGGTCATACGGCGCTAATACCATAGTCGCAGCGCGCGATGATTCGCATTTGAGAGCTTTGTCATTTGAAGCTGGCGTTGACAGTTCTCCTTCTTTTCACACCCGGTCGAGCGATATTATGAGTTGCATTGCCACTGAGGCGTGCGCAATGGTTGGATCAATCCAGCATAGTGGAAGCTCTTCTTACCATCTTCCGAGCGATGTCCCACAACCTGAAGATATAGACGCATCGGCTGCTGTTCAGACGAGCGCCTACACCGGAAGCTTCCCGTACCAGCTGTTGAATGAAATTCCACGACCGGAGGCTACCGACGCATGGGCTGCTGATCTGACGAATACCTCCAGCGGAGTCTTTTATTACCATCCGTCGACTAATATTCCACGACCGGAGGCTACCGACGCATGGGCTGCTGATCTGACGAATACCTCCAGCGGAGACTTTTATTACCATCCGTCGACTAATATTCCACACCCTGAGGCTACCGACGCATGGGCTGCTGACCTGACGAATACCTCCAGTGGAGACTTTTATTACCATCCGTCGACTAATATTCCACAACCTGAGGCTACCGACGCATGGGCTGCTGTTCAGACGAACACCTACTCCGGAAGCTTCCCGTACCAGCTACTAAATGATATTCCACGACCTGAAGATGCAGATGCATGGGCTACTGCATCAACGGTCCAGGGCGAGGGGTTTATTACTCTCCCGTCCGTCAGCAATTCTGCAGATACTATTATTACTAATTCATGCGCCTCGCAAGGTTCGCAGCCACTGTCATGCGTTAACCCCAGTGAAATCCAGGGGAACAGTGCTATCCCTTGTACACCCAAGCCTTTTTCCGTTCAGGGCCGGAGCATTTTGGAGCAAGGGAATGCTGCTTTTGTGATCGTTTAAGGTTTTAGGGACTACCATAAGCATGTAAAGCTTGTCCATTTCTATAATCTCAAATATATATGTACAAGGGTAATTGCCAAAGAGTTTTTCGGGATGGCCGACAATGTTCTGGGTCAGGGCTTCTCCAATAAAACAAACAATGAAGTACCACCACCTCCATTACTTAGTTGTAATTCCTCGTCTCCCGATATCGAGATATAATCCCCTGGGAACAATGCGGCCTTAGTAAGATTGGGGAGCCCATTATTCCCATCCACATATTCCAAACCAATAATCACCAGAACTTTTCCCGGAAACGGCGGTTCGAGTCTACCAGTTCTGCGGGTCCAGACTATCGGATAATAATCGATGATTTTGCGTGATGGATCGGCACCGAACGATATGCCCGTGGCATCAGAGACGTCTCGAAGGATATCTTTGTTCTAGTGGTTGTTAGTATCTAGAGACATAGTTAGAAAGACAAAACTACATACTGAGAGCCAGGAATCCACGACAGGTTTGACGTCATCCTTGCTATCCGGAGAAATAAATAACCAGGGATAACGATCGTGCGTTGTTTTTGAGATTTTTGACCTGACTTTCGCTGCCGCTACGGCAGCAACAGCCCCTAAGGGAGATGCGAAAGACATGTCGGTTTACTGAACAAGAATCCAGTATCGTGCTTGCTAGATAAACTGTGCTTGCCAGCTAGCATACCAAGCATGGTGTTTGCTTGGAAAATCAGACGCTGAGGGGTATATGAGGGGTTTATAAAGATTTGGGCATTAAAGCCATCACCAGAGGCGGTCAAGGAAGTTTGATGTACGGCAAAACTTAAGTAATCACCTGACACGCAGACAGACAATCATTCCTCAAGTCACGCGCCCTACCGATCTCTGAAGATTTCAAGATGTCACCATCCTTGATGACGAGCAGACGAGATAATTAGAGGGCCCCTCATTTTGCGACTTCCTGACGAGCACCAGATACGCAGCATTAACTAAAGACAATTGCATAGTCCAATCACCTCCTGTAGTTGAGCATCACCACAGTGGCATTCCAAGGCCTTTTGTTTCCAGGTCTCCCACTGAAACTCGGTGATACTACCCATACCCATGCCCTCCAGAAGCCCAGCATGTCAGGGTGATAATTCAGCTGCTTCTTCTTGAGGAAGAGAAGATCGACTGAAACAAGCCAAAGAATCTCGGACGGAAGAGCAACACTTTCGAATCGAACGACTCTTGAGCAAAGAAAGACCACAAGCTCAGCACAATACACTTCCGGACTCCCTTGACGCTTGCCATGAACATCTATTCCTTGGCTTAACCATACAGGAAGAAAAATAATTGTCAAGGGGACCCGGAGAACGCAGAAAGGAAGCTCCGTCTAGATAGGATCTGGGACTGGACAACATTCCCGCAGGAGCAGAGTGATATGGAAGGGTCTGATGAATATTAATTCAGCGACCGAACGCCACTTCACACCCGTGGTTGCTTTGAAGGAGGCTGAGAGCGAGATTTGGAGGAGGATGGTGGGTTTGGAGCTAGACTTGGGTTATTTTCAACAACTCTGGAGCCTCAAGCCCGCGAGGCCAGTGTATTCAGAATCTCATCACGTATCCAAGGCCAATACACTTGTGTAGCATACTCTGTGACCCTATTGACCAAGTCACGGACTTGCAATATGCCATAGATTGTCCGAGTATCAGTAACAATAGCACTAATCGGGCCGACCACATGCTAAAGAAATGTGTTAGCAAGCCATTTGGAAAGGTGTACGACACAGAAAGAGTTTAAACACACCACTTCATTGCAAACTCTGTATGCTATATAGGTATACCAGTCATGCCCAATGATGGTATGTCCGATGGTTGGCAGCAGCCAATCAGTAAGGTTAACGTCCTCACTTTTCACATGGTCACCCAATTGCCGGATTCTCTCTAAACCAGCAGCAAGCCAAATCGCTAGCTGTGCAAGCGCTTCTTTCTTGCCTCCATCATCTGATTTGACTTCTATGCCAGAGAATAAGAGTATTCGCTTGGTGAAAGCATCTGTAGTTTGGCTTATCTGGTAGCCGTGCCCACCAAGACTTATCTTCTCATAGAGATTTTTCACCAAGTCATCGCGACAGGAGAATGAAAATGTATAGTCAGCCTTTTTGTTGATCTTATTAAGAGCATTTTTGGCTCTAGGGAGAAGGCTCGCGTCGATCTGTTGTGACTGTCTAGTGTTGGGCATTCTTAGGTGAGCAAGGTTTATTTACTGAACAAGGGCAACTTACACGCTCGTTAGTTGCAACAGCTGACAATCCTGGACTGAAGAATGTAAAATAGGCTGCACGACATCCAGACACCATGCATTCTCATCCTTCCCGTAGATATCGCATTGCCTTGCATCAAAACATATTGCTTCCAGGTCAGCCCAAAGGACATCAAGGGCAGCATCGGACAGGGAAATAGAATCAGAATACGCAGACTGAGGTATCTCTTCGGCACCAAAGGGGTCAAAAGAACGGATTCGCGACTATCATACCGTCAGCGACTGGATCATATCACAAAGTCTACAAAATAGTGTACCTCAAGCCCTCGTGGGATTATATTATGCCCAAATCCGTCTGTCAGTCGCTTCCTTAAGTAAACTGCAGGGTCTGGCACAAGACCCAAGGCCTGTGGTCCACAAAAGATTGGAGGGTGCGCGAGTCGGAGCTGATTGAAGATGTCCCGAGTCGGACTGACCTGTCGCGACGTCGTGGTTGTAGAACGAAGTGAGATTTCTGACGTTAGTGAAGTTGTTTGATCGTCAGGGACATTTGTTCGACGTCGCTTGGAGGGGCTAGGGTCTCGTGTTGTAATTGATGCCATCGATGCCCGCCTCTTCTGATGATGGCCGCCTTCGTTAGACGGTGGGCTGGTGAGGGTAGAAGGGGATGTTGAAGTCTCAAAGGCGGCTGATACCCGGTCCAGCCAGATTTTTATGTCCTGAAATGATGAATCTGACATAAATTATGGGGGTATAACGTTGCATTTTTGTTCTTGTCGTGTCAGTGGAAGTGACGAAGGCATGCAAACATTGCAAACAAACGCGCTATGTGTGCTATGTGATGACGGAAGTGACCCGGAATTGAAATTTCCGACCGCCGACTGCCGACTGCCGCCTGTCACCTGCGAACCATTTCTGTCTCGCACCAAACCAGAGAGATTAAGATTACTTTCGGCAGCTCAATTTCCCCGTTTCTAGCGACCACCGCTCCACCGAAGAAAAGACTCGACGGTCCAAGCGCAATGGAAATGCTGGCCGCCCTTACTGGAAGTGCCATGCTTGCGATAAGTTTTTATGCTTCATTGATGGCCGAGGCAATGACCCATTGAATCCACCATGTCACTGCGGCATCTCTAGCAAGCAACAGGTAGCTGGACGGCATGAAAGGGTTTCACGTGGTCTACATTTTGTGTGTCGACAGGGAACCTGTGGCTTCTACGAACCATGTCGTGATGTCCATGGTTGTCACCTATTGACCTATTTATCGGCCTGCGTATTGTCTAGGATCCGGCATCACGGTTGGCTAGCTATGGATTCTAATTTCCACAAGTGAAACGAGATGCTAAGAATACTACAGTTGATTGCAAAAACAGTGCCCGGATGCCATACTCTTCAATTGTTTTCATGGCGGATACACTAGTACAGAACAGGGTAGTGCGGCCAACCTTACCTTAATTAACTAAATTGAATTTGATTGGCAACTGGGAAAAGGCCTTAGCCGCTTACAGACTAGCGTACCCACCAAGAAAGAATTGAAGAGTATAGACACCGTTTTTGCAATCAACTGTATCAATGTTCCACTCTAAAGGAGGTGCGAAACAGTCTTGTGATTGGATTTTTTATGAGTAGCAGTAGTCTTCTGGGTAACAGTAATAGCAACCACCACTACAATAATGATAATTAAAACAAATCTTCCAAATACTTACTGACTAGAATTATTACATATGGCCTCCATTTTGCGGCTTCCTTGGGGACATTTATGCCATTCCTAGTATCTGTAGGATTGATTGCTGTATTCGTCTCAATGTCCGTTTCTTTATAAAACACTGAGTCCTGATGTCGTGGCCTTATATTCATCCCGAATTAGTTAACTTGTTGGGATAGAACTCCGATGTTCTATATTTACTATCTTTTTCAAGCACCGCCGGAGGAAACTCTAGAGCAATGTACTATTAAATATTGATAGAGTTAGCCGTAGAATCGTGCAAGGGCCAGGGGAAGAGAGAACATACGTCTTGCTGATGAGGTCCAGCCATCCTCAAGCCTAGCACGCATTGTCATATTCCACCCTAGACAGCTCCCTTCCCAATGCTTCTTCGAAACTGACCAACTTGCCTGCCGGTATCTCTACCGCAATACCATTCACATCGAGTAGCCACGAAGTTGACCGTACATGCGCCTCTAGATATAAACCTATGGCAACTTTCCGTGCCGCATCAAGGCGTTTAATAGCTATTAAGGTTCGAAATAAGTCAAGAGCACACTATAGAATTTATCAGTTATAAGCGCATGCTGCTATGGGATCAGATTGCTTACATCATAGTCTTTCTCATTCAGTGGCTCTAGTTCATCTTCAAAGCGGAATGATACCGGGCCTGCCTTCTCATCTGGTCGCATAAACTAACACAAACAAATTAGCCTGTGCTTGATCATTGCAGTACGCAGCCTTTTATGTTCTTACTGGTAAACGAAAGTCAAGGCCTGCAGCCATCATATGAGTATCGGAAGAGTTAATGGAAAACTTGAGGTGTGATTAGAGACTTGTTGATCTGGCTCTAGCAAGTCAATTAGGTCCCAATAGACTTAAGTACTCTAAAATATGAGATTGGATAGGCCTGCGGTGGTCCATATTAACCTAGGCTTAGTCGGGCCTAGGCCTGCGGCATCGATAACGTGTCGCAGCGGGGAAAAGTATTCTACCGTATGTGGATCCGTCCCGCGTGTAGAAAGGTGAGATGCGGGCCCCACATCCCCGTGCCAACACCAAGTAGAGTCGCAAACGAACCATGAGCACAGTGGACACTTCGGTGGCATGTGTTTGTGACCAAAGGTAGTTGCGACCCTGTTTGGAGATGGCAGACCCGCTTCTTAAGATATTAAATTTGGATATCCAGAACGTAACCACTGAATCTACCAGAGTCATAAAATCTTTGCTATTAAGACACCCCTGCAAACTATACAGTGATAACTCTCCAATCTCTCTTCAAGTTGTTTATCATGAAAGGAAGTGTCGATTTACGCATACCAGTAAGGGCGGCATTCATCCAGATTGGATCAGCAATATACTAATTACTCTTGAGCCAGATACTTAATGTCAATGATTACTCACGACGTGATACCCAGGACAAGAATGCTTCAAAACAAGATGTTGAAGTAAGTAACACCCTTCTAATGCAAACTTTGGCTGACTCACGCATTACCTACTAGCTGGCCAAGGAGCTCATACAGAACATAAAAGCGTTTGAAAAAGTCGGCCTTGGGCAGAGACTAGCTATCGCTGCTTTTGTTACTGGAACACCCCGTGATACCTCCTGGATGATGGAGGGTGCAAAAGAGGCTTTTTCAGTTCAGGAACCAGATGATAAATGTTACAAAATCTGCAAGATGATGGCAAATCAGGGATTTATCAGGGCCATGAATTTTGACAGCAAGTCGGATAATGTACAGGCGGAAGCTGAATCAGTCTGACAACCAGCAATTATTCGTTTATTTTAGTATAACACTAGGCTAATAACAGCTAGAGACTTTCCAAATAATCTCGAATCAAATTTTTATGTATGCAGGTACCCGCTATCTACCCTTATGTGTCCCTTATCCTGTAAATTATGCCTTGCAGCAATATCTTTCCACGCTTTTTAGAATTCTAGTTGTTTTCCCAATGACTGAGAGAACTCGAAAAGAATTTTAATCGGGGGCCGAAGCTGGGAGAGGGTAAGCTAATAGGGAATAGTAAAGAGTTATGATGTCAGCATTTACATACCCTCGCGGAGGCTTGTCATGCTGGACAACGTAAAAGGGTTTCACGTGGTCTGCATTTTGTGTGTCGTCAGAGAGCCTGTGGCTTCTACGAACTATGTCGTGATGTCCATGGTCGCCACCTAGCGGTGACATCTGATGATCTCCTTGAGCTATTATCGGCCTGCATATTGTCTAGGATCCGGCATCATGGTTGGCTAGCTATGGATTCTAATTTCCACAAGTGAAACGAGATGTTAAGAATACTATCAATGTTCCGCTCTAAATGAGGTGCGAAACAGTCTTGTGATTGGATTTTTTATGAGTAGTAGTAGTCTTCTTCTGGGTAACAGTAATAGCAACCACCACTATAATAACAATAATCAAAACTGGAAGTGTCAGCTAATCCGCTTCCGAAGTATCAAATCTTCCAAATACTTACTGACTAAGATTATTACATATGGCCTCCATTTTGCGGCTTTCTTGGGGGCATTTATGCCATTTTCAGTATCTGTAGGATTGATTGCTGTATGCACTGAGTCCTGATATCGTGGCCCTATATTCATCCCGAATTAGTTAACTTGTTATAGAACTCCGATGTTCTATACTTACTATCATTTTCATGCACCGCCGGGGGAAACTCTAGAGCAATATACTAATATTGATAGAGTTAGCCGTAGAATCGTGCAGGGGTCAGGGGAAGAGAGAACATACGTCTTGTTGATGAGGTCTAGCCATTGTATGACAGAGACTGTCTTCTGCGCGAAGCTTTCTGTCGCTGATATTTCGGGCTCGAAAGAAGCTGGTGTCTGAGGTATAAACATAGTTTTCGATATGTACATGTTCATCTTCGATCCGCGAGCCGATTCGGGTACGGCAACAGTTTTTTGCATACACCCGCGCCTCCCTCCACTTCCACCCTCCGGCTACGCTACGTTTAATCTGTCCTCCTTCAACAACAGACAAGAGTACTCTTGGGCTCCTCTATGGAGTGGGAGGCCCAGCAGCACCGCAGGGTGGTTACTGCTGCGGGCCGAGACAGGGCAGCTCAACAAACAACGCATCCGCCCACTCAGGAATTGTCCAGGATTTGCCTGATCACCGTTATAGAGATTAATTCAACCGATTGTCACGTGTCCTTCATCTCCTCCCCCTAAATCCATCGCAGAGAACGCGAAATTCTTTTCTCCTAGGAATTTCACCATTCACGTGTCACGCTAGTGATTTTGACTGACTAGCGCTTGATGCCCCAGGCGACAAATCACGTGTTTCTTTGTCCAGTAGTCGTCGTGACGATTTGTTGTCAAGTGAACCACGTGATAGCCCAGTGCTCAGATCGGCTTTCACCCCGCAATCACCTGGCGTTGGCTCTCTAGGACCATCGCCTGCAGCCATCGCTGTATCGCTTTTCATGAGTACAGACTACACGCAGCGCCGTGTCTTGAAGTGGCTGGATGCTATTGTCCCGGTGCCCGACAGTCAATCGTCCGAGCGACCATGCAAGCGTCTGAGACTGGATAACGACGAGCATGTCCATAACGAGTGCTCTGGACAAATATCGAACGGGGATCGAACAACGCGCCTTCAAACGCCCCCAGCATCTGGCTCAGGATCTATACATTTGTTATCGAGATTGTCGAACATGCCGCCAGCGCGCCGCACGAACCAGACCGACCGCACGCAAGATACCCGGCCGGAGGAAGATGACGAAGGACAAGAACACGGACGAGTGTCGAGCGGTTTAGGCCTTCAAATAGAGCTCACCCCTCGCCCTGCTCGCCGGAAAGCTTCTGCGATAGACAACGACTCCCCGGCCCCTTGGTTGCCCTCTGCCTCGAATCGATCATCATCGTCCAAGGCTTCGAAAATTACCCGTAACTCATCTCCTACCAAGCAGCTGCGCAATGCCGAGCTAGAGGAGACCGGCTTTCTGAGAGCGGACCTCAGCAACGACACGAAGCCGAGATTACTTGATGCGTTGACCACGGAATTGGAGAAGATCGTTGGTGGCTTTGGGATCCTTCCAAGGAACCTCCAAGATGATGTACGAACCCATTTTGTGAATAATGGCTTTGTTCAGGCTAACGTATACATGGCTGCATTCACAGCTTGCAGATCAACGTTCTATCGCCGCCTGGAATTTTGGAGATAGTCCCGAGTTTGGAAAGTCACAATTACCTGATATACGCACCGTGCGGAAGATCTATAACCTTGCGAGCAGGTGTTTCAAGAATAACCACCCCGAATCGTCTTGGAATAATGATGTGCACTCGCGTATCCTGGATTGGGTCCTTCGAGACAGCCCCTGCGGGGATGACCTCGTAGACTATAGATGCTGGTATGTCCTGCGTCTTATTTCCTAAAACACTGATTCATAAGTGTGCTAACCCACATGCAGCCTTACAGCCCAGATTGCCCCCGAATACCAACCCCGCAAATCGCCCAGCAAGATGGTGGACTATTGCATCTGTATCCAGCCTAGGACAAACTCGCCACAATACCAGGCCATCCAATCCCTCTGCAAATATCGCCCGGCAATGTCAATCAACCATACAGATTGGGCTGACCTGACTAAGTACCCTATCGCTGTCTCCATAGAGACTAAAGGTCCCAGTCTAGGGTACGAAACCGCACTGCTACAGGTGGCCACATGGCACTCAGCCCAGTGGCGCAGTTTGCACTGGGATACAGATGGTGATGTTTTGGCACCCTCCGGGGAGATCGAATTTCTGCCTGGCATTGTCGTGATGCAGCACCACTGGTGGTTCGTGGCGACTGCGTTGAACCAGAGCGGCAAAGCGCAGACGTTTGAGCGACTGCTGTTGGGAGAGACTGAATCAATACTTGGCATCTACAAGCTATTTATTTCCCTTCAGAAGCTGGTTGACTGGACTAGGGACCATTACTGGGCGGCGTTCCAAGCCAGCGTTTTGGGTCTTTAACCACTTCATGGACTGCGATGAGAAAATGCTTTTTCTGCTTCGTCTCAGTCTACTAGTTCACTACGACCCAATTTCCGCACTAGGACCCATCCAAATCTCGGACTGGGAGCTGCTGCTATTTACAAGGCTAACCATGTTCTGCTCAGCGCCTTCGTTGACCAGGTCCGGCTTTGTGAGGACATGGGGTCTGCGATGTGTCTGATGGGGAGACCCGGGAAATATATCTGATCGATGGGGGGAGAGATGTTATGACGTCGAACGTGGGCGCCTGGGCCTCTTGAGGGCCGCGTGACGGCCCTGACAGCAGCTCCGTCGGAGATGCTTCAAGCGGTTCTGCCTCTGCATTAAAGCTCCGTAGTCGTTGGCTCGAGCATGGTTTTGGAAAATGTATCGTTTCAAGTCTCTCCACCCTCGAGAATACCTTCCGCCACTCTTGAATACCACCCAGGCTTTCCCCTCTGGTACAACCTCAACGCCGATGCCAAATCCTGCCTTTTAGAGTCCTGTAAAGCCGTCGACAACAGATATTCCCCAGATAGACGAAGCTCTTCTCCCTTTTGCTTCACAATAGTGATGTTGGTCAAGACCAGTGTCTATGTTATTGCCAAGTGGAAGACTGAAGAGCATAATTAAGTTACTCCACAGGCTGGGGGACCGTTTAAAACGCCTGCTGTGCGTGATAATGGGCGGGCTGGCTGATAGGCTTGCATTATTAGTTATTTTTGCTCAACATTTGAAATCTAATGTCGATATTGGAGCCTCCTCTCCAGTCATTTCTCTGAGTTCGCAATTGAGGGTCGGATTCAGGCTTAGAATTCCTTAACCACTAGGGTCAGCAACTGTTGCCGCTCGAGCTAATGAACTTGTGTGATCTATCCCTGGACACGGACACCGATAGCAAGTCATTGTTCAGTTTCCATCTATTCTTAGTAACCCTCTTGCCGCCGTCGTTGTCTTCGCTCCATTCAAACACCACTCGTGTTCTAATCCGTGTTTCATCATGAGTGCTCAGGCTCTGCAACTATTGGCTTAACCCGGTAGCCGCCGCATATGCACAGACTTTTGCTGTGGGATGGCGCAGACATAGTTCTGCCTCTCGCCCCTCCAACCCAAGGAAACAGGGAGGTTATATATATTGGCGTTAACTCCAGGATGCTGGAGTAAACCACAGATTTGCTTCTCCTCTCCGGCTATAACATCAATCTTACCTTTGAATACAATTGTTCGTCGAGTTCAGATAGCGGTACTTCTTAGAGAAACCAACCCCCCTCCGCAACCCTACCGACTTCTAGAGCTACCCTCTATCGAACCAAGCTAGCTGCAGACTGAAAAGGGTACGTCGATGCCGTGGCTGTCCGATTGGCATGGTGTGCTGATATGCTACACCGCAGGGACTTGAAAAATGAGCCCGAGCCTTTACGTTGTCTTCTATCGGCCTCGCTACGGCAACTACCAGCACTGGGCGCTACAGTTAGAGAGCGATAAGAGTAGCATTATCTTCGAAGTCGTCGGCCAGCACCCCAAATTCGAACGCAACGTCTTGTACGTTGAACCTGAGAGATCCGGAAGCTTCATTAGGAAGCTCTATGTCGGCGTTCTCAGCGATAGCGATATTCAGAGGGTCAAGGACGCGGCAAAATCGGTACCGCTAGACAACGAGACTAGCGAATGGGACTGCCAGGACTATGTGTTAGAGATATTGGACCTACTGGAGGAAGATTATGTTTTGGAAGAGGATGATGAAGATTACCAGGCAGCAAGGAAGGAACTGAAGAGTAAGAGAGGGGCTATTATTTAGATACAACTGGCTAGCGCGCAGCCCTCATGGCTAAATCGCTATACCACTCTTGTTTCTCGGACGCGGTCGAGGAGCCACCAGTGAGCGTATCTCTTTGGCGAGACACAGTCCGGTAGAAATAGATACCAATCGTCCTCCTCATATGGCGATAGGCAATTAGTACTCTTGGCAGCTTCATAGTATTCTGGATAGAATCCACTGTACTCCCAATCTATCAGCCCAGTAACAATGTAGCCATGGTCTCCTGCCATCTCTACCGTAATA
>JAPDEK010000202.1:0-18798 GCA_027569065.1 Aspergillus cavernicola
TACTGGATTGTGGGTAGTAAATTAGAACCCGCGACCCAGTGGGTAATTAAAGTCACTGACCCGACCCGGTTCTTGGCGGGTTGGGGCGGGTTGGGGCGGGTTTCATGGGTTGGGTTTAACAAGTCTATTGAGAACTTGGATAGAAGGGTAAGGATTATCTATCTTAAAATATTAATCTTCAGGCTGGTTTCTTGATAGCATCCACCTGTATTATCATATTAATCAATATTCTTTATTCTTATATTGGGTTAGACCAGATTCTTCTTATATTCTCTAGTTATTAACAGCTTACTTATATCTCTTATTAGTAGCTGGGGACCTTTTCTTGTGGCTGATAATATTTTCTTTGTCTATCAGGCTCTGTTAATAATCTTCTATAAACTCATGTAATTCTATAATATTCTGAAGCAGTTCAAGCTTCTTATATTTTAATTTCTTCTTGGATAGGGCTATCTTGTCATGTGAGTAATAGAAATAGAAAAAATAGAAAGTACAAGGTATCTAGCTAAAAGTCTTGGATAAAAGTAGGAAAGCTCTTGCTATTTATCTTTAGCTTGGAGAAATAATAGTAGTAGCCTAAGATCCTATAAAATATTGCTTCTTACTCTTCTCACCTCTACTTACCCAGGTTGGTAATATTCTTACCACTACTTACCCAGGTCAGTGATATTCTCACCATGTTATCACCCAACTCACCTGTACTCACCTAAGATTTAGCATCTATTACCCAAAAAGCAGCAACACACTCAGGGCTTGTTTCACTTCTAACCACATTAATAAGTGTGGCTTAAGTACGGCTGAGCGGACGGGAAGCCCTGTTTTCCACACCCTGTGGTCGTATGTAATTATTCTAGCCAAAGCACGCACTGTATGGGATGCAGTAGATGTTAACTGAGTGAGTACGCAATGGACAGGGTGAGTGGCTCAATCACCCTGCGCTCACCTGCCTCGCGCGACTTGCTCAGCCCGCCGGTTAGCAAACCATCTGATCCTGTTGAATCCGAGATAAATGAAACCTACACATATGCCGAGTATATAAATAATGTGATGGTCATGAAAAACGTCACACAGCCAAACCAAATGCGGACTTGGATATCAAAGCTGCTCGTCTAGAACGCGTTGATCACCCTCGTAATCAGTAGTCCTTTATTGGTCTCGGCAGGAACATAAACACTCGGTACCATATAAGTCATGCTAGCCGGCAACTCATTATGAGGAAAGCCCTGCTCTATTTCGTCTCTGCGCCCTTAGCCACATTTTCCCGTGTATTCATGATATCGCCATGAGGGCCGGTTTTACAATCTCGCAGGTATTTTAGATACAGCCAGCAGACGTCTGACCGTCCCAACTCAGCCCAACAATCAAGAAGCAAGGACTTATTGCAACGAAAGACAAACAATTTGTTCCATTAATATCAGTGACTCTTGCCTAGCCAGCCAAACGGGGAAACCATTTATCCTGGAATAAAATAATACGATCAGCAGCCACGCAATCCATCGTGGTATAGATTATGTGCAACCAGACAGCTACCCCTCGCCTTGACCAGGAGCCCATTTCTGTGTCGCAATCCGGATTCTTTTACCATAAAAGTATATAGGAAACGTCAATAATCCAGCTATCCCCATCAACATACCAAATACTCCGAAAGGCTCAGCAGCTCCACGCGCCTCGACCCACGATCCGACGAAAAAGGTCCATGTGAAGCCTATGGTTGCTCGCAGACAGGTGATCATCACAAAGCAATCATGGGAAACCACGGAATAGGACTCGATAATCTGCATTGTACCGGAAAAATTAGTAGCTGCTGGCAGGCGAGAAAGACCAGACTCACATAGTTGAACCCAATAGAAGGGACCTGCATGACCCCGAAGGTGAGCATCCCATAACCGAATTGGAGGCCGAGCCACCCGAGATTGGAAGGGTATTTCCCACAGAAGCCAAATGTGAGGAGGCCCGTCGTAGCAAGAAGTAGCCCCGGAAAAAGGGCTGGCAGGCGGGCTTCAGGCTCACTGAGCCCATGCGTTTGGCGCATTGCCTGCCGCTTCAGGACGTGGTCCGAGAGGTAAAAGGTGAACGCTGCTCCAGCAATGCTGCCGACCAAACCGCCAATATTGATCAGGCCCGAATTTGCACCCCAGTTGTATGGGGGCGCGGACACAAACTGCGGGCCCACGGTGGAAATTGTGACAATACCACCCACCAGACCCCCGTAGTGCAACATGACCAGCCATACAGCGGGAAATCGAAGGGTTTTCCAAGGTGCCATGGAATGCTGCCACAGCCCGCCACGATACAGTCCGACCTTCAGAGAACTCGCAAATGTGTAGGGCTCATACACCTGTACCGGAATGGGCCGGTCTACCTGTTCATGCTCTTCAATGTTGGGCTTCTCCAATCCTGTCGCCTTCTTTTCCTCTGGTCGTCCAATATCTTCGGTCGCGGCAGCCATGGCGATGGCAGTATCTCGGTCAAAAAGGGTTTCTGGAAGGAAGACGAAGCACGCGAGGAGTGAAACCCCGGAGATAATGACGTTGAGCCACTGCGTCCACCGCCATCCCCAGGCATTAGCGATATAGCCCCCGATTATCCCACCGATAATCGGGCCGAGAACTAGGAAGACAGTGTATATAGCCTGCTCACAGATTAGCCCTTGCAATGTGACGACCAAAGAAAGAGTACAGCGGGCGCTTGGAGGGTACTCACCATCGCTCTTCCTCGCTGGTGACGAAAATAGATTTCGCCTATCACACCTGGACAAATTGTATCCGAAGCTGCACCGGCAATTCCTTGGAAGACCCGTGCAGCCAAAAGACTGGTGAAGGAGGTGGCTTTGGCTGTCCAGACGGAGCACAGCGTGAGCATCACCAGACTGCCCAGGATGATGGGTCGGCGACCGAACACGTTCGAGAGAGGAACCCACCAAATATTGGCACCGCCAAACATCAAGACGTTGACCTGCCAGGATTTTTTTGTGAGCGGGACTGACGGTTCTCAAGATAGGGGGCAAAGAAGACAGGTCAACAAACGGCAATCAAGTGGCTGAGGTGTGCCTGGGCCACTGGTGGGTGAAAGTCCGTCGCGAGAAAGGTCAACGCGCTGGACAGGGAAGCGGATGTAATGTTGGCTATGAAACAGTAGACCGAGGCGCAGAGAAGGGCCATAGCCTTCCGCCAGGGACTCCAATTCAATGGATCGGACGGGCAGGTTGACGGCGTTGGCGACACACGCAGTTGGGGGCCGAGGGCTGATTCGGATGTTGGTCCTGCCTCATGGTCTTGATGGATGCGATTTAGCCTTTAGCCCAAAAAGCGAAGCGAGGCGTAGTCAGGAGGGAGACTGTACCATAAAGCTCGACCGTCCCAGGAGGCGTCGCCTGCTGGACGGCGGATTTGGGCAGCGAGAAGGCGTAGTGAAAGCCTGACATGTTGCTTGCTGGAAAGAAAAATTTGAAACGGAAAATAAAAAAGAGAGGTCTGGATGGGGCAGCCCTCTTCAAAAAGGCCGAGCTAGGTTAGTGAGAGATGATGACCCCGGACTGACAAGGGAGAGGTGGAGGGGAAAAAAAGATGTGCCCCGAGGTACGCAGGTGGAGGACATGGGGAGGATTTCCTTATTATTTTTGCCCCAGAACGAACAGCCAGAGGGTGGGGGGAGGGCAGATGCATTCATATTGGGTCATGGTTGTTCTTTTCTATGCTCTCCATACGGCCAGCATCTGCTGCCTTTAATATGTTGGGTCCGCCACCCCTGTTACTGGGCCCTCTCATCTAATTAATAATTAACTGAACGTTTGATTAACTACGGCAGAGTTGCACTGAGAAAGTACATTAAGCAGCTGTTTGTGATGCCTGGGGCCACTGTCCGATGGAGAATTGGGAATTGCACATGTTCGTCAGCTCCCATGTTTCCGCCATTAGCCTTCCAGTTGTTCCCAAATCGGCTTCGCTGCCGGCGGAGAGCAGGCCCGCTGTTGTTTGCTAGGGCGTCTTCTACTGCCTGGCGAAAATCTAGAGCCCATTTCTCAGGTGGTGTTTCCTGGGCAAAATTGTCACTATATCGCAACATGGGCCCCCAGACATTGCGATACAGGTTATGTACCGCACCGCCAGTCCCAATGATCAGGTAATTCTGCTCGCGTAGTGGCCGTAGAGCCGTACCAGCACGCATGTGGAAGTGTGGATCATACTGCACATTGGTGGATATAATGGTTGTAGGGGGGCACTGATCAGGAAACATGCGAATAAGGATCAGATAGGTATCGTGAATCCATTCCAAGCTCTCGTTGGCGTGCACGTCAAAGCCCTCGGCGGATAGGAGGTCGATACACTTGCGCCCACCGTCGAGATCCGGCACAAGCTCGTAGTCAACATACTTGGACGGGTGCACATACGCCACGGGAGACTTGGTGGGACGGGGATTCATCGCAACTTCGAGGCGGTTGTTTCCTGAGCAGCCCCAGTGGGCACCCTCTTCCGGCGTCAGTGCATAGTCTCTCTGGGGAGCGGGTAGCATACCATGATGATTACACCCTTAATGCCATGAGCCAGGGCCTCATCACCGCATTTCTTCCAGTAGTCGGCGGACTCGGATTCTTCCCCCAGCATCATGGTCGAGCCATGGGAAAAGAAATGCACTGGTGTGAGCGCTGAAGAGTGGGATCAGACAGTGAGTTCAGGCAGAATCATTGGGGACTGTACGTACACGTACACATAACGGAGCGATGTGATGCCGGCGATGATGATATTCTAGGATGTTTGGTTAGGATGTAGCTTGTGTGTGGCTTCTTTTCTAACAGTCTGTATTGCACACATCTATCACTCTACCCCCCACATCCCGAAAGGCAGAGACTCATTCGGGACCACATTCCCCCCGTCTTTGCAAGGTTCTCTGTACTTATCCTCCTCCTCCCGTTCAGCTTGACAGGATCATACGTTGTCCGTCATCTGATCATTGATGGCTTCTCCACGCGCTCCCCCGACCTCCATGCCCACCAACCTGTTCCAGTGTGGAACCTGTTCACAATCCTTCACCCGCATTGACCATCTCGGTCGCCATGTCCGCTCCCGTACGTTCATTTGTCGGGCCCTCCTGTCCGACGTGCTGGCTGACTCAATCGCGTCCATGCAGACACCCAGGAGAAGCCGTACCGTTGCTCCGTGTGCAACAAGCGGTTCGGTCGCGTGTGAGGCCCATTCCCTCGGTTATTAGACAAGGCCTGTCAACACACTGACGTACACAGTGACCTATTGTCCCGCCATTTAGCTCTTCATGACCCCCACAGAAAGTCCACCTCCACGAAGCGACGGTGCACCGAGGGTAATAGTGCGCCCATCCGCGCGTCGCAGGCCTGTGAGGGCTGTGCCGAGAATCACCTCCGCTGCGACGATGACAAACCCTGCCGTCGATGTCAACGGAGGGGGATCCGCTGTACCCTGCCCACCAGGTCTGTGGAGGGTACTCCGCCGACTCCGGTGACTCGGCTGGGGGGAATTGCTCCCGGCATTGATGAGAATTCACGATCATCGCCATTACAACAGCCACAACAGCCACATGTTGTCGGCGGGCCCTGCGCATCATTGGGCTTTAGCAATCAAATAGAATCGGTGAATCCGGGCAACCTGTCCCAGCTGGCAGCAGGTCGGACGACTGATGTAGGAGCAGACTTGACGGAGAGGCCTGATGCATTGCTGGGAGCATATTCCACCATGCTACCTCCAGACCAGGAGGTCTCATTTCCTGATCTCTCCCCGATTACCCGGGGGGGACTGGTCGCCTTTGGCCTAGAGACTAATCTTGATCTTAGTATGGTTGACCTTAGCTTCCTCGAGTCCTACAACGCGCGCGTCCCCTTCGAGTATGAAGCGGCCACGGCGCCCACTCTTGCACCGTTGGTGCAGGCTGTCGAGAACGAAGCCACCCCGGCAAATCACGCAGCGAGAGAGGACCGGTCCGTGCAACGCCTCCGATGGCGGTTTGTGCCTGCGCCTCAAGATCATGGCTATGCTGAACATGGTAACTTGCTCCTCAGCGGCCAGGCCGGGCCGGATACCCCCCCAAAGAGTCTCCGGAATCTGGACATGGGACCTGGCCCTGACAATTGCCTTGACCTGGCGTCTCGCGACAAGATCTTGAGCATTGTGCTGAGCCAGATGCCACAGCCCTTCTCGCTAAACGCAGCCTCGTTTCCTTCTCCCGAGCTGCTGGATCGTCTCATTCGATATTTTTTAACCGTGCCCTTCTCCAGCGCGGGCGCTTGGATCCATCGAAGCACGTTCACACCCAAGCATTCTCGCCCGGAACTCTTGCTTGCCATGGCTGCAGCAGGCGCGGTGCTTACTCCCGATTCGGCGTTGCGGAAGCTCGGGTTTGCAATGCAGGAGGTTGTCCGACATCGACTTCCCGCGGTATTCGAGGCCGACAACACCCTTATCCGAGACCTCGAGCTGCATCAGGCATTTCTCCTATGTCTTGAAATCAGCTTATGGAGTGCCAGCAGTCGCAAGATGGAAATCTCCGAGAGTCTCCGCCACCCATTGATTACCATGCTGCGACGCCGAGGCCGGTTTGATGCCGCCAGATATCCGCTCATCACCGTGCATCTAGTCGACACAGGGCAAACGCTGGAGGATAAATGGAGGCTCTGGGTCCGAGAGGAGTCTATCAAGCGTTTGGTCTACCACTTATGGCAACACGACGCACAGTGTTCCATGGTGCTTCTGACCAGCCCCCTTATGTCCTACGCTGAGTTATCACTTCCTCTTCCGGCTTCTCCAGCTCTGTGGAACGCTCCCGATGCAAAACAGTGGAAAGATCTTCTCTGCGCCCAGCAGGCTGGGGGTCAATTCATCTCACGCTCAACGCCTCTCACAGAATGTGTGTTGAACATGGATCTACTTGAGAGCCACCGCCACGTGGTAGACATGGGGCTATCCTGCACCGCCGTACTGCACGCTCTATGGGGTCTAATCTGGGAGTACCGACAGATGAGTTTGCTTACTGGCAGTAGCAGTAACAGTAGAAATAGCCACAGTAGCACCATACTCGCACCTTCCCGACCCTGGTCTAGCGGCTTGCTCATGGCATCGCGGTACCAGCAGCTCACTGAGATGCTAAACTATTTTGGCATCGGGTATAGAAATGAGAACGCCTTGTACTGGCACAGCACCCTGATGCACATGCACATGTCCCTCGAAGAGATCCAGCTTCTCGCGGCCACACTTGAGCAGTCGTCCGAATCAGCAGACCGGATTCCCCCTGCAATCGAGGCATGGTCAGGGAGCAAGGAAGGCCGCCAGGCTGTGTGGCATTCCGCCCAAATCATCCGTGAGCTTAGGGCCCTGGCGCCGCAGTGTTTGCGCGACTTCACCGCCGTTGCCCTGTATCATTCAACCCTGGCGCTGTGGGCGTATGGTATGGGAGTAGCAAACCTAACCGGCACAGCTACTGCGCAGGTGCCCATTTGGCTTGACTCCCCAGAAACCGAGCATGTGCAGAGGTTCATTTCCTTTGGGCGAGGTCGGCCAATGCTGCATGGGGAATCCCCTGAAGTTTATGCCGTAGACTTGTGCGATCCAACAACAGTTTTGACCCTGGCCCTTCGGTTGATGCACCATAATCATAGCGGCCCCGAAGCCCATGAACCCCCTCTGGTGACGAATATCGTGCATGCTGTGCAGAAGCTACTCGAGGTGACTACATGGTCCCGGCAGATAATCATTGAATAGATACCACTATGCATATTTATTTCCCCGCAAGAAACAATGACTACTACCTTAAAGTATTATATGCGAGATCCATGCTTTGCCACCATAGTCCATGTCCAATAGCTCAGAGCACTCACCCCCGCGAGCATCGAGATCGAGAACAGACCCAGCCCTGTCAGAATGCCTTGCTCAAAGAACCCTACGCCTCCACCCAAGGGCCGCTGAGTTGGGGAGAACAGTTCACTCGACTGCAAGACCAGTGTACTCCGCAAGGCTGAGGCCGATTTGGCATGTAGAATATCTGTGGCTGACTGCGACAGCCGGGTACGGCTGATATAATGCGGGCGAGGAACGGAGAAGATCATCGTGGGATATCGCATTGATCGGTCAAAGGCCACTTGTTCAGGGGCAGAGGGTCCCACTAATCGGCATAGAATTATATTAGCGGTGCACATGCACATGTTGTTTAAATGTGACCCCCCCTTACCCAGGACTTCCACAGGGATGTGGTTGACAAACGAGACACGCGCGTTAATGAACTGCGTCAAATATTTGGCAGACTTCTCGTGAGCGAAGACGTACGCCCCCCGGAGGTTTCCGACCCTACTAGACCAGTCAGTTTCTAGTTTTGATGACACGCTATTCACTCACAAATTTGACAAATCGATGGCATGATCCAACGAGCGCACGGTGTGCACCAACAACCGGCCGCCGGTAGGCTGGTCCGGCAGCGCCTTGGGTTCTCTATTTCCCGTACTTTATTAGCAGGGGTCGTCGATTTTGGGAAGGGTGATGATAGCTATACAGTCGGTCTGCTTCCACAATTTCGCCCCTGCCCAGGGACGATACGACCCGTAGTCCCCCTCTCTCCTCTTGGTCTTTTTTTTCCGGCCGGCCCTCGTCTCCTTGCATTGCGCTCGCGCTCGGTGGAAAGGACACACTCGCCTGCACCAAGGCCATCAGAAACGGCTCCTTGATGTATTCATTGACAAGGACTAGGTCAGGCGCGTAGGGCGACCGGCCATCAAAGCTGAACCGGGCCGCTACCAGTGCTTCAGCTGCGTGATTGATGTTTGCTGTGCGATCCACGACAGCCACTACCTTACCGGGTAGGTGATCGTCTTGATGAAGCCGCATATGTTGCGGTCCGAGATCCTCGTCCGTTGCTGGAGTCGGGACGAATGCGATGGTACTGCGATCAAGCGACGACTCCAGGAGCTCCTTGATCAACACAGGAAGGGCTCGAAGAGAATTGGGCAGCTTTGTAGATGCGAGGGTCAGCGAGGTCTATTTTATTGACTTCGAGAGTGTGCCGTACTTCAATAACGATGCAATTACCAGCAGTAAGCGCGCCAGCGACGGCGACTAGGACCGAGTAGAAGACTGTGTAGCTCGTCGGAACAATGTATACAATCCCCACGGGGTCCCGTCGGCTGGCAGCGTCCTCCCCTCTTGCAATGGCATACTCATCCTGGAGTGCGCGGTCGATGTTCAAGGACTGATGGTACTCCTTTAAGGTGTTCAGTGTGAGGAGATACTCCACGGCGGCTTCAGCGGCGACATAACCAGTGTCAGCGCGGATGGCGTCCTGAATGGCGTCGGCTTTTTCAAGCAGAGTTTGCTGAAGGGCCTCCAGCTGGGTTCGACGAGTGAATATGTTGTGCATGCGGCCATCAAGGGCAGCCTCACGAACAGCTCGGAGGGAGGCAGCCATGGCGAATGATTGAACGAATGGACAAATTCGTCACGGTCAAAGATGCGAGCTTTGAATCCTCTGACCTCCTCCAATCCCTGTTCTTGGGTGTGGGATGTGATGGTTCCTTCGGGAGGGGGCGGGCCACATTCCCGATGCCGGGGTGCGTCTGCGTCTGGCGTCTCCGTCTGGCCATTTATATCACATTTACTTTGTAGCGGTTTTTACCACAGGGACAAACAGGCCTTTCAACATGCTTTCGCCCGCATCAACCTTCACCACCGCTACCACTACCAGTATTCGCACTGCCCGACTTCGGGTGCGGGGATACCCAGCAGACTACGACGTATACGAGTCCAACGTGGCTGCCTCGAATTCTCCCTCGCAGCAGGTTGCGACCGGAGCCTCTACTGAAGCGACGAGAGCCCATAACCCTCCCGGATGGCCTGACGACTATCGCCGTATCCCACCGCACCGGCCGATTAATCGGCATCTCGACCAAAGCCAGCGAAGGGTGTACACAGGTCTTGGAGAGCGGGCATTCTTGACCATAATGTTTACCGGATTGGAAATGAATGTGGTGAGTGGTGCCTATTTCTGCACGCGCCTGAGGGTTATGTGCTTGCTAATTGAGACAGATTGCAAACCGCCTGTGGAAGGTCACCGGGGAGCGAGTCTCCGAAAATCTGTTTACATACAAGCTGGGCGGCGAGTTTTGAGTGAGTAGCCAATAGTCGGAAGTATATCATCACATATAAGTCATTTTCTGTCTATAATATGGTTTCCGACATGCTATATCTACACCTCTGTAAAGCTAACTCACTGTTTCATCATCCTTTGGCGGAATGATAGGCAAGGAGACGTAGTTTTGAAACTGAGGTCCGAAATGGATGTGGTTGAGCCCATGAAACCTCTCCTTCGACCTGTTTCAATTGCCCAATCGTCAGCTGTTGTTTCGCGTTCGCGGTTGATGGGATACTTACCGATCAATTGGGGAATCATGCCGGAAGATGCCGCATCCCTGCGTATCGCCAGAGGCAACTTCCAGAACGATTTTGCCTCCTTGTTCCACCACGACGTTTGTTGGCCAAATCTCTACGTCCACGGCGTATATATCGCCCACGATAACTGGCTCCACGTCCGTGCTCATGTAGTTTCGGTGCGGCAGCCATGCTCGGTGCTTGTAGTGATTAGGGTCAGTCTTACGCAAACTAACACGTAGCCAGCCCTTGGTCAGAGGCACAGGGTCGCCGGCAGTGCCTGTATAAAAGACCTCCTGACCAGCTGGAGAGATATGTCGCAATGTGACGAAGAGATCAATGTCGGAGGGGATGATCTCGCTGTCTGAGTACGGGGTGACCGAAACATTTAGATGTGCTACAACGTGACCGGTAATCTCTGTCTCTTGCGTGAAAGGTTCCGTCTCAACCCGCAGCAGCTGCGGGCTGTCGAGGGTACCCAGGGCAGGATAGGAGACCTTTGTCACAGGCAAGTCCTTAACTGCGGTCTCATCAACGATCAACCTTCCGTCAGGGTGCAGGAAGAAGGGGGTGTACTGCGTCCGGGCAATGGGCCACTCGTTCTCGCTCCGCCGGGTGTATGCCTGCTCAGCCTTCGCGTCGTTGAAGCCAACGTCCCCCCTGCGCAGAATAAGGCTAACAGGGGGCAGCTTGCCAGGAACACTCCAGCCCTCACGATCCTCACCTTTGAGGAAAGCATCCAGGAAGCTGCGCTGGACCTCCGCCTCCGCGTGGTAGTAGAAGGGCAAATCGTGTCGACCAGTAATGAAGCGCAAGTATTTCAGAGGGGATCCTGCCCACGTCCAGCCCTGGACATTGCCACGCAGATGCAGACAGATCCCGCCCCAATTGGCAACGCTAAGCACGGGCACTTGTATATCACCCATGTTATACTCTTTTGAGGCGTAGTAGGGTTCATCGCGGAACCTGTTAGCCACGTTGTCCTGCGTTTGATCGCGACGGTTGGCAGCCAGTTCCTCTTCTGGCAGATCGCCCTCGATGGTGTCGGGTCCCCAGTTACGTGCAGCCCGTCCTGGGCCCCCATACTGGTTGGTGATGACTTGACGACCCCACCAGAATTTGATGAAGCCATTAGATAGAATGCCACCTTGGCGACAGCGATCGCGGTAGTAATCGGACATCCCCTCCCAGGGAATTATTGCCGCGAGGCCCTTGGGCTGCCGTGCAGCGACGCGCCACTGACTGCCTCCGTAGTAGCTGCCTAGGGGGTCAGATCCATAGTTACAAAGTACAGGAACGGAGAAATCCCACCTGATACCCAGCAGACCAACCTTTCCTGATGACCATATCTGCTCCGCCGCCCATTCAATCAGGTCGAAGAAAGCCTCACTGGTGCCGCGGGACATGGTATCTAATACGCCTGGCGATTGTCCAAGACCTCGCTCGTCAGCGCGCACAACTGCATAACCATGGCGGGTCCAGAACCCGGGATCCGGTGTCTCCCACGCTGAATGTGCCGAGTGGTGCTCCGGATTGACTTCGGCGAAGGATGATGGATGGAACCTAGTTCAGGACGTCAGTAACTACGGCCGGTATCTGAGCAGCTTCTGGGGAAACGTCTGGCCGGCTACACTTCATAATGAATGTCCTTCCCATACGGCCCGTACGTCACGATCACTGGGACAGGCGCGTCGGTCTTGGGTCGATATACATTGCAGCGGATGAGGCCACCGGGCACTTTCAGTCGAACGGTGACATTCTGCTCGAAGATATATGGGAACGAGGTAGTGTCCGTGTTCTGGATATCGCGAATAATATTAGGCATTGTGACAGGGTTTTGTTGGCGTGGAGCAAAGGCTGAAGAAGACAAAATCAGGAGCAGCTACAACTTCAATCCAGACAATCTCCTTTCTATTCAGCTATATATCGCATTTAAACATACGACCTCCCCCCCACCCTTTCCCCGTCGTCGGGACCACTTCGGGATAGCCGCTATGACTCCGAATGCTCCAGCCGACGGTTTCAGTGCTTGAACGTGATGGTGGTTTTTGTCTGGAGGAATCCGTCCAGGCCCATGTCGGCATTGAACCGACCCCATCCGCTGCTTTTGACGCCGCCGTGAGGGAGACTGGGCTCATCGTGCACACTCATGCTGTTGATATGAACTGCCCCGGTCTGCATCTGCTTACGCCAGCGTTAATCCTCTGGTTAGATCGCGGGTAAAAACTGCCCCGCTCAGTCCATAGTCCGTATAATTGCTGATGCTGATGGCCTGCTCATCGCTGTCAATCAATATCAGACTAACCGTGGGGCCGAAACTCTCGGTTTGATACAGATCCATGCTGGGGGTCACTGCCTGGACCACCGTCGGCTGCAGTTGGAAGGACGAGGGGGCACCGGTGTCATTATCGGAATGATGTCCGTGGACAACTGTCGCACCTTTCGAGACGACATCTTGCACCAGATGGTGATTTCTGACTACGGCAGCGAACTGTGCTACCGTCTGAGGCGTACCTTCCTGACCGAAGATACTGCCAATCGCCGCCTTCAGACGCTCTGCAAACGGGGTAAGAACAGTATGGTGGACAAGAATCCGTTCTGTAGACATGCAGATTTGTCCAGACTACACATGTCAACTGGATCTTCCTAGATGATTATACTCAGAAAGCTGGGAATAGAGTACATACGTGGAGGAACGCCCCGATTGCGCATTGTTGGGCAGCCAGATCCAGGTCGGCATCCTCGCAGACAATAGCACTAGACTTCCCCCCAAGCTCCATGAGAACCGGCTTGAGGTTCCTGCCCGCAGTTGAGGAGATGATGCGGCCCACAGCGGTGCTACCGGTGAAGTTCATTTTTCTTACGGCGGGATGCTTGATTAGCTGGGTGGTGATCTCCGCCGCAGCCTCTGGGTGATGGTAGATGACGTTCAAACACCCGGGGGGCAGACCGGCCTCGCGGAAGATGGACCCGATCAGCCAGAAGCAGCGTGGAGAGACCTCGCTACCTTTCAATATACAATGTTGCCAGCCGCCAACGCGTAGGCAACCGCTCAGATGCCGAGGATAAAGGGCGCATTCCTAGCAGATACAGTTCCCATCCCGTTAGTCCGTAGTACTTGTATTCGTTCGTCCCAGAGTTCCAGTATTGATGTCCTTACCACAGCGCAATTCCAAGTACCACCCCATATGGCTCATGGAGGACCATCTCATGTGTGCCCTCCTCCTGGCAAACGGGGAGCTGACCGGTCGGCGCCTTGTTGATGCGTCCTGCCAGATCACGCAGAAGCTCCGCAGCGGTAGTGACATTGATTTTCATGAAAGGCTGTATAGCCCCAGTTTCCTCGGCCATATATTCCTCGCATTCCCGTGCCCGTTGCTCGAGAATGTCGGCAGCCTGCAGGAAGATGGCACGGCGCAAGACAGGCTTCGTGGTAGACTAGGAATGGAATGCCTGTGCTGCTGCTGTTACAGCCTCGTCAGCCAGCCCATGAGTGACACTGGAGGATATCCAAACGATTTCGCGTGTGCCAGGGGAGATGACGTCGAATTTCTCCCGACTGGTGATATCCCGGCCATTGATTATGAGCGGGACTGTGATTGTTGATCCAGACTCTGCCATTGTTCCTGCCCTTGCTCTGCTATTGAATGTAATCAATAGGCATTCGACCGTCCAAAGTAGCACACTTTATGAATGGTGGGCTCTACCTCTAAATACAATAGCATCCGGCTGCGGCAATCGGAAGAGAGGGCCTCCTTCCCGACTGCCCCAGTAGAAGAGGTTTGGGACGTGCGCCATGGCAGGGGTTGGTTTTATTTCGTCGGAAATTATCAAGAGAGGTCTCCGTAGCGAATCATGGGTGAATGGTGTGTTACATATTTTCTGTCTGTACAGGAGTCTAATGTCTTGGTCTAGTCGTTGCACGTCCCTTAAACTATATATTTTCCTTGCATAGAACTAGAGCGAAAAACCAGCATCAATCACGGCATTCATCCCGGTGATTGATCGAGATATGGAAAGAAACTTTACCAGCTCCGCAACGTCCTATGTCCGTGTCAGCAGCGCTACATAGAGAGTCCGCCAAAGAGACGCACCTCTGGTGTCGCGAGTCGCTTGAGCACATTCTTCTCCTGCACGGCCTGAATCTTCTCAGCAGGAAAACCCTGTCCCCAGTCCTTGTCTCTATCAGCTTGTGGTTCGAAAAAGCCAAAGGAAAGACTCACCGTCATGAGAACTCCTGGAGCTACCGAGTTGACCCGGATCTTTGGCCCAGCGATGACTGCCAGACCCTTGACCAAGTGAATGAGCGCCGCCTTGGTTACAGCGTATGCCTATGTGCATGTTAGCGCCTACCCAGCGTTCGTATGGAGAGAGCGAGCAGACACACCAACGAGCTTCCACTGGGTTTGACTCCGGCCACGCTCGCCGTGGCAATGAATACCCCTTCGCTGCTTTCCAGGTGCGGCTGGCAGGCCCGGAACAGACGGAAGTGGCTCTTGACGTTGACATCGAAACATCGATCCCAGTCTGCCTCATTGTCGGCATCTTCCAGGTTCATAAAGTCCGTCATCCGCGTCCATCCTACATTCGAGACAACAATGTCTAGACGGCCCATCTGATCCACAGTCTGTTGCACCAGCTGCGTCATTTCCGCCCGACTGGCCATGTCGGCCTGTATGGCAGTGAACCAAGGCCGCTGATTGTCAACCGTGCCATCACTGGACTGACTCCGCAGCTCTCTCAGCTCGGTGATCAACTGGTTAGCTGCCGTGGCATTGTTATGATAGTTAATAACGATGCGTGTGTTGCCCTGGGCAGCTAGGGCGCGTGCGACAGCAGCACCAACGCCACGTGACGCTCCGGTGACGAGTGCGACTCTGGGGACATCCATCATTCCTACTTGTCTCCAGGGAGTAAGGGTGTAGAAGCTAGTTGTATGACCTGATCGTCGGGGAGTCGATGCGGAGGGCGTTTGGCGCCGAGATGTTCGGCTCCACCAACCCGGGGTTTTACCCACCCCCACCCCAAATGAAGGCCCGATACACGAGCTAGCATATGAAAGCCCCCATGAATTTTATTTTTTTTAGAGCTGTTGGTCTCTTCATCCTCCTTTGGAATTCGAACAGGTCATCCCCACAAAATGAGTGACAGCACATTCCGCTCCCTTAACCGCTACATCACCAACCACGACGCCAACGGCGTGACGGGCTTCCAAGAGCAGATCCCCGAAGCCCTGAAATGGCAGCAGTTGGCCAACGGAGCCCGCTTCTCCCTGGCATACGCGACCAATGAAATCCCCGTTCAGCTCAGCGATGACAAGGACCTCGGCGTCTACAAGTCCTACCTGAAAGATCTGCCCGGCATCACCATCCCCGGCGGCACCGTCCTGCGTATAGTCGACATGAACCCCGGATCGATCTCGCCGATGCATCGCACTGTCAGTTTAGACTACGGGGTTGTCTTAGAGGGGGAAGTCGAGCTAATACTCGACTCCGGGGCGACACGACTACTCAAACGGGGGGATATCGCGGTGCAGCGTGGCACCAACCATGCATGGAAGAACCCGAGCACAACGACGTGGGCGCGCATGCTATATGTCCTACAGGAGGCGAAACCGCTGGAAATCAATGGAAAACCTTTAGAGGAGGATTACGGCGGTGGTATGGATGATGTGAAACCGTCGAAATGAAATAGAGACGTTACTAGAGTAGACTATCATATATACGGATTGGTGCTCAACTTCGCTCCTCGCTACAGTAGATTATCATCTGGCGTAGGAAATAGGTATTCAAGCCGGACAGCACATTGAGAACTCCGCTGATCGTCCAAACGCTAATCAGCTATAGTAGGAGCGGCAGGGTGTATCCCAAGAGGGATTGTTGTTCGTGTCGGAAAGAAGCCCGATGTGAGCTACCCGATAGATGACTGCAAACCAACACGGACTTTGTTCCGATCATCAGAAGGAAATACCTTGCGGTTAATGGAAGAACGGCCTTACACCAGACACCGGCGAGGAGGAGGTGGAGCCGACTGCGACAGAATTTCTACTCACTTACTCTACGACCTTGCGCCTCATAAGAGACGGTGCAGCCTCGATAATATCAGTCCTACGTCGAAGCGAAAGGGGACAGCTCAATCGAGATTCTCGTCAAATCACCTACCTACCCACAACATGCCCGCCAGATTCCTCAAGTCCAAGCAGCCCCCCGCCTCGGGTTCAGCGCAGGTGGACGTCGGCTCTATCGTCCGCGGCGTCATTGATGATGTGCGTGCCAACGGCGACGCTGCTGTGCGCAAGTACTCAGAGAAATTTGACAAGTGGTCCCCGGCCTCGTTCAAGCTCTCCCAAGCGGACATTGAAGCGTCCATTGCGCAGTGCTCCGCGCAGACCATCGAGGATATCAAACAAGTACAGGATAACGTGCGCGCGTTTGCCCAGGCTCAAAAGGATTCCCTCAGGGACTTTGAGTTTGAAAGTCAGCCAGTAAGTTCTTCCCTTCATGAGGTAGAGGCAACGGGAATGCCGAATGGATTCCCTAACCGTTGTAGGGCGTTATCCTTGGTCAAAAGAACCTTCCCATCAACACGGTCGGCGCGTAAGTCCTGTCGAACATCTTAAACAGTGATGAGTTTTCTTGATCTGACATTGGACAGCTATATTCCCGGCGGACGATACCCTCTCCTTGCATCGGCCCATATGACTATCCTCACAGCGAAGGTTGCAGGTGTCCCTCATGTTATTGGTTGCACACCCCCCATTGCTGGCAAAGTACCGCATGCCACCGTTGCTGCAATGCATCTCGCGGGTGCCGACGAGATATACCTGCTAGGGGGTGTACAGGCAGTTGCAGCCATGGCCGTGGGCACGGAATCTATTCGAAAAGTCGACTTCATTGCTGGACCAGGAAATGCCTTCGTCGCAGAAGGCAAGCGCCAGCTATTTGGTGAGATTGGTATTGACTTATTTGCTGGTCCGACAGAGATCCTTATTATTACGGACGAGACCGCCAATCCATTCACTGTCGCAACAGATATCCTGTCGCAGGCAGAGCATGGACCAGACTCGCCATCAGTGGTGATTACCACTTCCGAACATGTTGCGCGCGAGTCTATCCGTATTATTGATGAGATCCTCAAAAACCTGAGCACGGCGGATGTCGCTGGTGTTTCATGGGCACAACATGGAGAAGTGATCGTCGTGGACTCGATTGAGGAAGCCTGGAAGCTGGGGGACGAGTATGCCAGTGAACACGTCCAGATCTTCACACGTCGGCCACGCGATGCGCTAGACAACATGACCGCTTATGGTGCCCTCTTTCTCGGCGAGAATACTTGTGTCTCCTACGGTGACAAGGTCTGTCCCTCACCACACCTGTGATGATGGCGAAGGCTCCGCGGTAACTAACATTGACTAGGTGATTGGAACCAACCATGTCCTGCCCACTCGAAAGGCCGCCAGGTACACGGGAGGCCTGTGGGTAGGCAAGTACCTGCGCACCGTGACATACCAAGAAGTCAGGAACGACGTGGCTAGCGGCGAATTGGGTCGGCTCTGTGGACGAGCAGCTCGGGTAGAGAACTTCGAGGGCCACGCGCGCTCCGGGGATCTCCGCGCCCATCTCCACTTGAAAGATCAGTTCGATTGGATCAATATCGCGGAGGGAAACCCGTAGACTCTGGTCGGGAATGCTTAGTGGACTGCCTGGAGCCTAGCTTTGTGTATTGATATCTATCAGAGTAGTTGCATCCATGAACGATTTAGTGTCTTTAACTTAATGACTAGGATATTTCCAAGTCCTGAGTAATTACTAGACACCATAGTTAATATCAGAGAATATTACTAAAGCCTTAATTATTTTGTATCTCCAGAACCCCTATCATAAGTATATTTGAGCCCAGTTTCTTAACTATGAATTAGGACATCGGACCCCCGTACTTTCGGCATCTCTTTCCTACCTGAGTGATACAATTCCTAGGTAGAACGCATGGCATGACAGGGTTCATAATTCGTGTCCTACTCTATTGGATGCATTACACTAAGCTCAGGGGGTATGCGCCGGAGCGAGGAGAATCTCCAGAGGGGAGAAGTACGACTACCCCATGATCCACCACTCGCAGAAGTCACTGGAATCCTGGATTGATTCCGCAGAGTTCGGAGTTCTGATCGAGTGAGGTTGGCCTCCTTCAGCCGATGTGGTCCCGACAGCCCGACATACCGGCCCCGTATTGCATCGAGAGAGTCTCGGGGGGGGGGGGGGGGGGGGGGGGGGGGGCCCCGCCGCCCAAACCCGAACCCACACACACACAAAAAACGAAAACCACAACGAGGGGGGGTGGGGGGGGGTGTGGGGTGGGGGGGGGGGGGGGGGGGGGGGGGGGGGGGGGGGGGGGGGGGGGGGGGGGGGGGGGGGGGGGGGGGGGG